>JAFREQ010000178.1:397500-445000 GCA_025331565.1 Holacanthus passer
TCGAGTCACTGAGTCTATGTTCACGTCTCCAAAGTCAACTCCAAGTTGCTGTGGTCATGAAAGAGTTACCAAGATCAAGTCCAAGTCAGTGAGGTTCTGTTCAAGACTTTGAGGTTGTGTTTGAGTCACTAAGGTCAAGTTGCAGACAATGTGGTGATCTTCAAGTCAGCAGGGTCAAGTCCAAGTTGTTGCGATCATGTCCAATTTGACGAGGTCACGTCCGTGACAGCAAAACGATGTTCTAGTTGTCCAGGTCAAGCTCGATTCTGAATCCCTGAGATTACATCCCAGTCGAGAGTCAAGTGCTCGCTGAGCTCATATCCAAATAAATGAAGTCACGTTCGAGTGACTGAGGCCCTGTTTGATTCAAAGTCACAAAAAAGTCATCATGCCAAAGTCACTGAGGTCAAGTCAAAGTTGGTCAAACAGCTCAAGTCCAAGTCAGGTCACAAGTCTCAGAGGAAAAGTCCAAGTGCTTGCAGAGGTCATGTCCAAGTCATCGAAGTGAAGTTGCTCAGGTGACATCAGCAGGTTGAGTTTGAGGTCGATGAGTCACAAGTCGTGACCAAGTTTCTGATCTGACAGAAACAAAAATCTTCGGGATCTTGAAGTGTGACGTCAGTTCAAAGCAGCTCTGAACTGTCGATCATCACAGAAACATGATGATGATGATGACCTGAGATCTTTGTGTCACGGAACGGAAGCTGAAACGTATAAAAATGTGGCTCAGATGCTGAACGTTCCACCGGTGATGAACTGATGTTTGAAAGATGTCTGATGAATATGAAAGTATTCGTATTAACACTGTCAGTGGTGTTTATTTCACATCACATCTGAAAATCTACTTCAATCCATTTTGTGCAGATTTACAAGTTTTATGTGCAAAATAATTTCAATAAATATCAAGTGTATTTAAATGTAAATACGTTTTCATTCAAACATAAAACAATAAAAAACAATATTCAGTGTCATTATGTCACATTGAATTAATTCTGTTCTGATATTTGAGGTCGACGCTTCTTGTTTAAAAAATTCTAAAAGATGTAAAATTAAAATTCAAAAAGTTTTAAACAGACATTCGTTTCTATTCAAAGGACAAAAGTTAGTTTAACAAAAAAGATTTCAGTATATTGAGAATATAAAGCAGCCAGATTTCAAGAAATAAATACATCAATAAAATCATTAAGTGAATGCATACATGCAAACATAAATGTTTAAAGTGACGCACAGTAAAATTAGAAACATGTAGAATTAAAATAGAATTTAAAAATATAAATCTTTATTAACTATGACATTAAAAAGTGTGTTTTAAATTATAAAAATATATATAAATAAATAAATATTTTGGAAGAATATGTTGGTTGTCCTTTTAATAAAAATACAATAAAATCAATTCAATAAATGTGTGTGAAGATATTTCCTGTTAACTGCCCAATAAATCAATAAAACATCAGTTGATCAACTGATGGAGACTCTGCAGTCAAACGTCTGAAGACTAAAAGATGATTTCACTGTGAAATCATGAAAACGCTGACTCATGATTTGTCGACTCAGCAGAGTGATAATAATCCATTCACTGTATAAGATTAATTAAAAAGAGTCAATTCTCTACAGATTGACACAACATCAGGTTTCTCTCACGGGTCAGTGTGAAACTGATGATGATGATGAAGATGAAGATGAAGAAAGCAGATAACTGTAAAAGAAATAAAGAATGAGCTTTAATGTTTAAACACATTCAGAGTTTGACTATGTTAAATGTAACAAACAGCTCAAGGATGGAAAATAAACATAACTGATCAATAAGTGATGTTTGATGATGTTTATATAACTGAACAACATTCAGGTCACATGTTTGTGGAGATTGTAAACAATACAAAGAGTGCATAAGTGTTACAGACATAAGTGTTGAATGATGAAAGTAATAGAATACTTTATATACATGAAGTGGGAGGTTCTGACATGTCAACACGTCTAGATTCAGTATTTTTACTGAATCTGATGAAAGAAAGAATCGCTTCAGCTGCGCTCACTCTCACATCTTCATGAAGTGGTTTACATGATCTGATCACCTGGTGGTGGTTTAGATAACAGGAGACTGTGTGCCCTGGGGTTTGCCTTGCAGGTAGGTCTGACTGACAGAAAGCTCTGCAGACTCCTGAAACTACCAGGACCTCGTGCAGATGTCAGAAAAAAAGCTACAATGGAACATCAACCAAAGATCAGATGTGTGTCAGTTAAAGTAAACGTGATTCAGGCAGTGTTACACTGGAACCTGAACCAACATGCATAAATGATTTTTTTAGAAGGGACCTGGTCTGACAGTCAGACCCCTCTGAATAAAAACTCATCCCACTTATTAAAGAACTGTCATGGTTTGGCGTTTTTAGTTATTTCCTGTTTTATGTTGATAGAGTCCTTTTTTTGGTGCTTTTAGTTACCCCACTTTCTGTATTCGTGTTTTTCTTCCTGTTGATTAGTTTCACCTGTGCTCCTCCCCTCCAGGTGTTTATTCCTTGTGTTCTGCTCATGTTTCCCTGAACCTTCGCCTGTTTATTGGACTTGTCCTTTCCGATTCGTTTGATGTCTGGATGTCTCTGGTTTTGAACCTTGTGTGCCTGACTAACCAGTAAGTCTTTTGATTTTGTTAATAAATATTGAGCTGCACTAGTTCTGCCCCTGTGTCTGAATGTTGGGTCCTTTTCCCTTTGATCCTGCTACTGAGCTTGTACATTAGAACAAGAACCTTCAGGTTCTACCATCATTATTATGTCATGAGTGAACTCACCAGCTGATGGTTGATTAGGATCAGGGCTCCACATAGAGCCGGGCCTGCTCCGTCAGACTCATCTGATCGTCTGTTTTCCCAAACATCACCACCTGTAACTCACCGCTCAGCTGCCAACACAACAGTAATAATCTTTCAAAAAGCGTGTGGTCTGATGCAACCACAAACCAAATCAAGTACAAAGACACAACATTAAACCCTCCTGGTTCAGATCTCAGAGTGTTTGTGGCCGGTCCTCACCTCAAAGGGGTTCAGTCTGTACGCAGGACATTCAGGAGAGTGCAGGTAACCACCTGGCTGCTGACACCACCACATCTCCATCTGTCCTTCCAATGGGAAGCAGCCAAACTCCACACAGCCTGCCACAGAGCTGGACTCTCTCTGGACCTCTGAAGTGGAGCTGGACTCTCTCTGGACCTGCTGGGTGGAGCTGGACTCTCTCTGGACCTCTGAGGTGGGGCTGGACTCTCTCTGGACCTCTGAAGTGGAGCTGGACTCTCTCTGGACCTCTGAAGTGGAGCTGGACTCTCTCTGGACCTCTGAGGTGGAGCTGGACTCTCTCTGGACCTCTGAAGTGGAGCTGGACTCTCTCTGGACCTCTGAGGTGGGGCTGGACTCTCTTTGGACCTGCAGGGTGGAGCTGGACTCTCTCTGGACCTCTGAGGTGGAGCTGGACTCTCTTTGGACCTGCAGGGTGGAGCTGGACTCTCTCTGGACCTGCTGAGGTGGAGCTCAGCAGACTCTCTCCTTGGACCTGGAGGACAGAGGGTTCACATGAACAGTTTCTGACTCAGAGTCGTGTCACCGTGAGGCAGGAGGTTTTTCTGGGCCTGAGTTTTCTCCGACAGTATTATAACCTGCCAGTTGTCCCTCTGACCTCCTCCTGATGAGATGCCTTTGGTAAGGCTGGTTTAACCGAGATGTAATGATCCAGTATGTGAAGGGGGTTCAGTTCTCTCAACAGGTTCTTCCACAAACAGCAGAGACTTTCCCACCAAACTGTAAAAGCATTTGAAATTAAAGGTCACCTGTCTCTGACTGAATTTACCAGGTGACACATGATACTTCATGTATAGATGGCGTTGATGTGGTTTGTAGAAATAGTGAAGTGAAACCAACAGGTGAACGTGTTGAGTCTGTGTGTGTGTGAGACCTCAGAGCTGCTGCTGCTGGACTCTTGACTGTCAGGATCACAACTTTGCTCTTCCAGCGGCAGATTCTTCATCCTGCTCCAGCAAACTGACACCTGAACCACAAGCACACTCTGAGTCTAACATCTACAGCTCCGAGGTTCAAGTCTGAACTCTACAACCTGTATATGAGGTGAGTTTCTACACTGAGACGCTTTCACATCAGAAGAGCGTGATTCCAGTCTGATGATCAGCAGTGTTTCTTCTCACCTCAGACTGGCTGTTGATCTTCAGTGGTGTTGGTGTTGGAGGAGTTGATATCCACAACGCTCTGATGTCTGTGTGCATCCTGAACACAGTAACTCACTTTAGCTTCAGTGCAGAGCGCGACTGATTCGTCAGTCTGCTAATTTCATCAGCTGATATCAACTATCACAGATATATCAGTGTTGGCAAATATGAAACTTTTTTTTACATATCATAATGTAGAAAAACATGCTTAGGGTCATTTCTATTTTCAATGTAACTCTGATATAACTCTGCCCCTGACATGATGGTTTTCACTCACGCTTATCACATCTGTTTGATATAGATAGAAAGAGAAGATGATACCGATGTAAAACAGAGTGTGACCTCTGACCCCTCCCTGACCTACTGGGTGCTGTGCTTGTCGCTGCAGTGCAGACAGGAGTCATCCTGGTTGGTGTTGGTGGAGTGTTTGAGGGAACAAAGGGGGGTGGAGGAGAGAAGTGGATGCTCTAACTTCAGATCTTCAACAGCACACAGACTGAAGAACTGGAGACAGACAGACATCAGATGGACATGATGAAAAATTTCACTTGCTTGTTTAAAATAAAAGTCAGTTGACAGTTTCAGGTGAGGACAGACGGCGGCAGCAGCGGCAGCGGCAGCAGCGTCGTGTCGTCACCTCAGAGGGGGAGAAGGTCAGAGCTCCCTGTGTGCTGCCTTTGCTCCAGTAGGAGGTGGAGTCCATGAAGGAGTCTCCATCTTCACTGTTCACCAGCTGCTCCTTCACACCTGCAACCTTCAGACAACAACACACTGCTGTTCATTTGGCTTCATGCTAATCGGGAAATTAATGATACGCTTGGTTTTAACTATGTGTTTCCGTGCATGTAACGGCTTCCTCATGTATCCTGAGTTTATTCAGAGCACTGGTTGTGTTCGTCCTCACAAAATTATGTGTCTACAGAGCGGAGCAGGATATCAGGAAGTGAAATTCAGCCAACAGCTGACTGGACAAACCACAACAACAACAGAGGAGATCTGAAGAGAAACTGTCTGACCTCCTCCTGTTCAGTCATGATTGACTGTTTGTGTTGTCAGTGGAAATATTCTGGAGTCACTGAGGGATCATTTGGTCCTGATCTCCCCCCTACTGTCCTGCAGCTGCTCACATCACAGGCATACACTGACATGAATATAAAGCAACAGTATCTTGAGTTGAGTCATCCTTCCACACTGAACAGCACACTTCACACTTCAAGGCAGTTTCAGTTGGATTTGAACTTCATTTACAGGAAGGAAGCATGAAAAGACTTAAAGACTACAGTCTCTTCTTTCTCATGGATCAAACACCATATATGCAATTATTATTATTAATGATAATAATAATAATAAATACTGAATACTTCTGCTCAAATTTAGGCTCAAAATTTAGGCGCAAGTTGTTTGCTGAAACAAATGGTCCTTTAATCATTTAGTCAACACAACAGGAATCTAACGCAACTAGATTTATTGTTTATCACTATACATTACAGATAAATAACAAAACCTGACTGGTTCCAGCTTCTCAAATATGAAAATTTGCTGCTTTCTTGTCATTTAAGTGAGACCGTAAAATAAGTATTTTTCACTTTTAAACTGAAAAAACAAACGAAATGAGGATGTAAGCTTGGGCTCTGGGGGACTGTGATGACATTCTATAAACTAAACAATTCATTGATTAATAATAATCTGCAGATTCATTGACAATGATAAAGTTATTTGCAGCTGTAGTCTCAGTGACACAATTTGAAATCTGAAGGCAGAAAAGGGTCTCATGGTTTGGGTCTCAGTTTATTTTTGTGTTTTTTTGTAGTTCATTTTCTGTGCATTTTTAGATTCAGCTCCAATGTTTTAAGATAAGATAAGATAAACCTTTATTCGTCCCACAGTGGGGAAATTTGTTTTTGGTTTAAGATTGTTTCTTTGTGTTTTGTTCAGGCATTGCTTCAGTGGCTGGGGGCGTGGTCTCAGGTGCTGGGGCCTTCTCTGTCTCACAGTTGCATCCAATACCACCTTGTCACTTGCAGCTTAAAAACTCCTCTCATTCTCCTGTCAAGCTGCCAGATCGTTCCCTGTCTTTGTCCCTGTTCTCTAGTGCGATGCGTTTTTCTATATTCCCAGTGTTTTCCAGCCTACCAGTGTCTCCAGTGTGTTCAGGGTTTCCAGAGGCTCCAGGTCTCCAGTCTTTCCTTGGCTTTGTCTCCAAACCTGCTCCACCTGCATGTCTCCTGCCGTCCTGCCTCAGCACCTACCACCCAGCCACCCAGCCTCCAACCACTGAAGCTTCTCCGTTCCACCGGGACTTCCTGTTTTCAGTCATCTTTTGTTTTCTTGTAAGTCCTGGAGTTTTGTTCTTTAATAAATCCCTAATCCCCTAATACCCTTCCCCCACATCTGTGTCTCACTCCTGGGCCCAGTAAAGAAAACCTAATTCACAACAAAGGGTGTTAAAAACACAGTGCACTCTTTCCTGTTTGGAGTGCAGAATCTGATTTCAGCAGGTGTTGTTTTTTTTTAACATCAGATGTTTGTTGTCTTACATAACTCCCGCTCAGATCAATAAGTGATGGGTTGGTGCCATCTCTGTACTGGCAGGTGGAGAGCAATGAGGTTACTTCCTTTGGGCCACAGCTCCAGGTCTCTGAGTTCTGTGATGAAGTGAGGCTCAATTAATTTAGGTAGAAAACGAGTTTCATAATGTTTCAGCAACAGTCTGACTTCTTTAGATCTTAAAGGATCTTAAAGGGAAAACATATCATATTTATTGTTTGAAGTAATTAATCAGCTGAAACAAAACAACCCATACAAACTATTCAATACTCAGCAGCAGCAGGATACGTACACATTTTGTTAGCTCCAGAGGCGCGGTCAGCTCGCACATGCTCAGAGAGGAGTCGTAACCAGAGGAGGAGGCGGGGACACAGTCAGAGCACAGGTGAGTGTGGTTGCTATGGAGACCGCACACACTCCAATCGCTGGAGGTGCAGCTGGACTCGTCCTTCACACTGGACAGACTGTCTAGCTGCTGGAGGAGAGACGAGTGTTGTTAGCATCATTGTTCTGGTCCTGGATGGACAACGGGCGTGTGGGTGGGTGTTGACCTTGGTGGGGATGTTGGCTGTGCTGGGGGGGCTGCCGGTCCTGGATGCTGGTCTGGTGGAAGAGGAGGTGATGGAGGAGTTGTGGAGGTGTAAGACGTGCAGGTATCCCTCCTTCTCCACCTTCCTCTTCAGGGTGGAGTTCCAGTGGTTTTTGATGGAGTTATCTGTCCTGAAAACAAAACACAAAAGCTTTTTTTTCAGATCTGCAAAGAAAACAGATTTGTTGGTGCTCTCACAGCTCATTGAAATGAAGCTTTATTCATCCAGGAAGTGATGAAATTAAAAGCTATTTTATCATGTATACTTACATGCCTTTGGTATGTCAGAGAATACAGCTAAGAAGCTGTATTATTGCTTATGGTATGGTGACACTTGTGGTAGTCCTTAGAAAAGTTAATAAATAATTGCACAAGTTGGAAACCTGCCTCTGGCTGCATGCAGTCACCCTGCAGTGGTTATTTGTGGAAAGTAAGCATGTTCTTATGCTAACGTCAGCAGCTATACGTACAGCTGAGTCCAAGTTTCATCAAGCTAATTCCATCTTAGCTTGATGAAAGTTGCTCACAGTCTGACGGTGTAGAGCTGAGCCTGAAACTCTGAGATGTCCTTAAAAGGCCACCATACAAAGGATAACACAGTCTCCCCTCTGGCTCCACCCTCAGGACAAACTAGAATTTTTTTACCCCACCAGTGAAGAAGCGAGTAGCACAAACAGACTGCTATCAGCCTACTGAGCCTGACTTGTTGTCTACATACCTGCCGGGCAGCAGTTTGGAGATATCAGCCCAGCGGTTTCCCAGCAGTCTGTGGGCCTGACAGATGATGCTGTCCTCCTCCAGCGTCCAGCCACTCTTCTTCACTGTCGGATTCAGGTGGTTGTGCCAGCGCTCGCGGCACTGCTTCCCGTTACGACTGTGCAGGTGTTTGGCAATGAGTGACCAGCGCTTCATGCCATACTTCTGAACCAGATCAATGACCTGCACAGGAAGTGACAGCACACTATTCATTTATCACGGAGTTCTGGTCAATATATGCATGCTGCAAACACACAGCAACATTTTTTTCCCCAGCCCGTCATAAATTGCCTATTTTTATGGGCATTCTTTTTCCCAATGGTAGGTCTTATTTAGCTGTCTGATCCTGTGACTTTGTAAATACTGCTTACATTTGTTCAAATTAAATAACAGCATCAGAGAATGCCAAAATCCTGGGAGTGTCTGAAAATACCCTCAGACCTCAGGGGGTTAAACTATATCTATAAGCAGCAGATCGAGAGGTGTATTTGAAGCAGGCTTATATTAGAGACAGATCTGTATTTGTTATTCCCTCTGTCTGAAAAGTATATTTGCTCATGTTTTATTATGAAGCGTCTGTGAAGGTTCTCAGTCATCCAGGTCATGGTATGTAAGTGCAAATTGAATCGAAGGCAACTGGACTTTATTACGAAGCCTCTTTGTTTTCTGATCTGCACCTATGTTGGGCTTACAGTGTAACAATGGCAGTGGCAAAATGAATAGAAAACAACAAATCGCAATTATTTGTATGACAATCGTCAACTAAAATCACAGTCTCATCGTCTGTGTCACATCCAACATATCCTGAGTCAAGACCAACAACTCCCTACAGTCATGTTAGACTGAGCAGCTTTATAAGTTAATTATGGAGAGAAGCAGTACAGTATAGTAATTATAGTAACAGTATGGTAATTATGGTATCGTAATAGTCAAGCATAGTCTTTACCCTGTCATCCTCCTCCTGAGTCCAGGGACCTTTGACCAACTCTGGATTCTTTATCTGCTGCCACCTCTGCTGACACTCCACATCTGACCTCTGACCCCAAGACACAACAAAGACACAGAGAGTTCCTCCTTTAACAGTTAACACTGACAGCAGCGGACTGTGGTTGGTTTTCCCTCTTGGTGTGATTCATTGGCAGCTGCGGAGGTAGAACCAAGGAACCAAGGTACAGACCAAACAACCGCACTGAGACCCTGGAGAGGAGGTGGTCCTGGTCTGGAGCTCCGTCCTCGATCTGACCTCACTATCAAGTGCTCCACCCTCGCTCCACCTCTTTGTGAATATTTGGATTAACTGGAGTTAGGCGACGTCCCTGCTGCCAAGATGGCTGCGTGCTACAATTAGCTTCGAAATTGCTCTTCAGAAATCTACGGGCAACGTCACAGAGACTACATCCATGTTTTATACAGTCTATGTGAAGGACCTAGACTGGACATACACACAGTTTATGAGTTAGCCCCCATGCTAACACAGTGCATTACCTCGTCTTCTGTCCATCCAGGCTTCTGTAGAGTCACTCTGGAAAATCTTCCATCCAGTCCTTTACGTCCCAAATAGCTGGAGCGACTCTTTGTACTGAAACAGGAAACAACATGCAGGATTAGAGCTGAAACTATTAGTCAATCAATCAACAGAAAATTAACTGCTGACAATTGATCGTCTCTGCTGTCTCAGATTTTCAGTTTACCATTATCTTCTATCTCTGTAAACTGAATCTCTCTGGGTTTCAGACTAAACAATTTACAGATTAATAGAGGTTAACAGGTTAATTGATGATGAAAATAAACAATAGTTGCAGCCCTAAGATGCGATTTGAAAGCACCAATCAGAGTTTGATCATGTATTACCTTAGGACAGTTTGAGAACTCTTCCTGTCATGTGACTGCTCACTGTGATGTCACTGTATTCTCAGATCTCAGATATAAACATTAACCCTCATATCACATAACTCATTAACATGAGTTATTATTACTGACAGAAATGATGGACAAAACTCCCAATGAGACCAACTTAGATTGCGTGTTCTGATTTTGGAGCAAGAGGAAAAGATCAAAGTGACTTTGATAGTGGGCTCAACTGGCTCGTGTTTCAATAGGAATAGTTACTAAAGTGACATCTGCGTTTAGATCCCATAGATCTAAATACAGATGTCACTTAGATCTATTCCCAGTAAAACGGGGAATATCTTTTGGAAGAATGATAGCCATCCCTCCAGTAGAGTTCAGAGATTTGAATGATAAATCTGAGGGCGTACTGAAATGCACGTGGTGGCCCAACACCTTACTAAGACTCTTTATGTTGGTTTGTCCTTTAATTTGTCAATCAACTATGTGTACAGTATTTTATGACAGGTGTGTGACAGGTATGATGTGTACGTCAGCTCTCACCAGGACCTGCGGTTTCTGCTGCTCATCACTGCCAGAACACTGACACGCTAAACTGCTGCTGGAAGAAACACAGCAAACACACACACAGTTACTCATAATATTGCATGTCATTACAATAAGATCACATCTTATCAGACTTTGTTACTTCAGTGCTGCTGGTGAGACATTTGACACTAAAATAACTTGTTCAACTAGATAATGCTAGTTTTTATATTTTTTTTTATGAGTTATTAGAATCAGATTTCAGAGTCAGGCATGTACCTTCCCTACATACCATGAAAATGACACTTGATGATCAGGAAAATTTACTACATCTACAGGCCTACAATTTCTTAATAAACAACTAAAGTGTTAGTTCTTTGATGGATAGTTGTTGATTTCCAGAGGTGTTTCCTTAAAGAAGATCTCCATTTAAAAACAAGTAAACATTAATTCATTATTCATTTATTGTTGGAAACTTGTCACACATATGTTGAATTGTATGTTTGCCTGTAGGTAAAATTTCACATTTTACATGTTAGGCTGTTGTACTGTGCTGGAACTAAAATGCTCTGTGTGTGTAATTCATTGAGTTAATTAATTAATTAGATGTGTAGTCATTTTATTTTTAATGTCTTATGTATTATAATTGTATTATTTCTATAATTAGTACCAAATTACAATGTTTTTTTTCCAGAAAGGCTCAGATCAATTTACAGTTAAATATCATCCCTCTATTCTCTCTTCTGGGACCTGTAATACAAAGCATTATCAAAAAGTAGAAAAAGGTGCAACAGCTTCATCTTTCCAACACATTTTCATTCACTTGTTACTCAAAACACCTGACCTTTCCATAATGATAATTAATAAATGGTTTCAGAATTTTTTCAAGAAAAAAATGCCAAACATTTTCCAGTTGCTGTTTTTAACATTTCATAGACTAAACAATTAATTGATAGATGTCAAAAATAATCAGCAAATTGATGGATAATGAAAACAATAATAGTGAAAACTGAACATGATTTGAAATGTTGTCTCAGGTTTTCCATTATTTTGTACCAACATTAGCAGACTGATACATCAGGATCATCTTTTCTCTCAACCATCACATTAAATTTAAATTGTTTTCCTAAAGTGACAAGAGAAAGAAAACAGTTTAGTTTCTCATCAGTTAAAAACCGTTTGGACTCACTGACGGTTAAGCTAACAGACGTTAGCACAAGCTAGCGGCCGGACGCCGATAAATGCACAATTAAAGAGGTTTAAAGTGTGAGAAACCGGGATACAACCGGGGTGTGGGTCCGCTACCGGCTTGTCCTCTGGGCTGCTGTAAAACTGCGTGTAAATCTGCCGGTTCACTGTGTTAAAAGGCAGAAATCAGTCAATTTACCGGCGGCTGCTGACGTTCAGCTCTCTGAGCTCGTGCGCGCTAATCAGCAGGGACTCTTCTGATTGGATAGGCCCCCGCGATGACGTCACTGCACGACGTTCGCAGAGGTCACTTGTTTTTATTTCAGTTAATTTATAGAAGAAATCAACGTTTTTAGCTAAAGAACAAAAAAGCATTAATAACCTGAAGAGTGAACTGAAGTTTATAAGAAAGTAAACTGAAAATACAAAAGGAATAAGCTTTGAATAATCCTCCATTTATGTTATACAGCCTTTTTTCTGTGCTTGTAAATAATTACAAACATTATCTTATTAAATAAGATTTATTACATAGTAACACACTGATTTATATTTCATGTGTTGGACTGTCAACACACTTCTAGTCAATATATGATTTTAATATGTAGATATATTTGATTTTATTGTGTGTATATGTATGTAATGTTTATATAACTGTTCATATTTTTATAATGTTATTTATATTTTCATTATGAATTTTTCTTTTTCTATGTTTATGTTATTTGACTTTACCAAAACCAAGACAAAGTCCATGTACATAAAAAACTAAAATAAATAAACTGATTCTGGTTCTGTTAGTATGCTCGTATATGTAGGCTCTTACTCTATCAATCATGTTCATGTATGAACATCTTGGACAAAAGAACATAGCCCTGTTTGACGTCACAGTTTTTTAAACCATGCCATGTTTTGGAAATTGATGATTTGCCCTCTTTTCAGGCTTTAACATTAAACAGTCCAAAACATTTTCCTCTCTGTAACTTCTTGAAGTTGCGTAATACATCACAGTGAACATCCTGGAGCAGCAGGAACATCCTTCAAAACATCTGAAAGTGTACAGTATGAATTTAAATGGTACAACAAAGTTAGTAGACATAATTTGATCTGAGCTGTCAAAACTCTCTCACACTTCATGACTATTTAAATCTCCGAGCTTTAAACTGTTCAATGAGATATGAAATGATTGTTGTTTATTCAGCACATTGTACAGAGTAAACACGAATCTTCACCATCACCCTTGATGGTCTTCCTCTTTGTATGGTCTCTGGTGTCTTCTGTGGAAAAGTCTTCATGGACAGACAACAAGAGAACAGAAGTAGTAAGAGCTGTTAATCAGTCAGAGGCCACGACAACGAACCCAAGCAGCTCCACGAACACATCCAGTCCTGGAAATGCTTCGCAAGGAAAAATCAAGATAAAACACTTCAGCACAATAAATTGAGTAAGATCAGAAAATGAAAAAAAAAGTTGGAATAAACAAACAGAATAGATAAAAAATACTGGAACTAAAAAATAAAACAAAAAGGTAACATTAATAAAGATAAAGTTGCAGCAGTGGTTTAAGAACTACACAAACAGTACTAATATCCTTTATGTGAAACATTTATCAAGATAGAACAATGGGCAGCTATATTATTGAACCAATAATATAATATAATTAAGTTAATAATATTTCTTTTCGTGTTGTCGTTTGGCGTGTACGTCAAAGAGGTAAAACACAGTTTACCAGAAGCCTTTGCGCGATGACGGCCCGTTCTCCCGCCCGTTGTGAAAATGTCCCGTCATGCTTTTCTGTAGGGCCGAGAAGAAGAAGCGTCATGATGGAGTCTGCTGGTGGCTAACGTGACAAGTCTTCTTCATTTCAGTTGAATAAAGTTTGAGACGTTCATGGTTCTTCAAAGAAAAACTTTACGGGAGATTCTAACCTCTTAATGACAGCTAGATAGCTAAAGTCTGCAGCGGAGATTGTCGGTGAGTTTTTTAGCTGCGGCGCGTTGTTGTTGAAACGACGACTTCCAGCAGCGGGCCGCCATTTATCTGCGGCCACAAACACAACGAGCAGCCCCGAACACGGCGGACACACGACGAGCTGCTGCACCTCGTCCAGCCAGAAATAACACGTTTCATTCAGTTTACGGTCAGAATGCGTCCGTGAGACCCGCCGTGTGTTCACAGGCTGAGGGACCTGCTAACGGTTAGCCACAGTTAGCTGCACAAGCTAACGGTGTTAGCTGCAGCATCTCCGGGTCAAAACACGTTCAGGCTTAGGAGCGATGCCGTTGTGAGAGAGTCACAGAACAACTGTCGGTGTCTCTAGTTGTTCACTGGCCAGACTGTCGGTGTCTGTACATGTTCACCTGTCTGACTGTCGGTGCTCTCAGTCGGTCAGCCTCAGCTCTGAGCAGCTCTCTGCTGGAGGAGCACTGCAACCTCGTGTTGAACTCGGTTTGGTTTCGCTGTCTGAGCTCTTCATCACAACGTCAGGAATTTTCGGCCTGTGACCCTGACACTTCAAACAAACTGCTTCTGTTGGAGCAGTTACATCCCATGAAGCGATCATGTGAAAGGCAGCTTTTACTGTCCGGTTTCAGGGAAAAGGGCTTCAGGTTTCCAGTGAGGTCCGCTGAAGTGATGAAGCCTGTTACACAGTTCTGGATGATATATAAGAGTGAAGTGTTTGACTTCAGTTGAGTTGTGCTGTTTTTGTGTGCTGGTGGTTTGGGATGATCACGTAGTTTCACATTTGTAGAATGGATTGACCATTGGACAGACCAGCATTGATTTGTGGTAAAAGACAAGCAGGTACATTAGTTCTGTGTGTGAGTTGGTCTTGTTTCCTCTTAATGACCTCAGAAACCTCAGGACTGTTGTTCAGGTTTGTTCTATAATCCAGGTATACTGACTCTGTTGTGTTGCTGTCTGTTTCCCATGTGAATTTCCCACTGTGGGACGAATAAAGGAATATCTATCTATCTATTTGACCTGAAACCAGCCCCACTTTCTGTCTCTCTAGTATTATTACTATAGGTTTCAAAGTAGGGGGCGACCATATGGCCCTAAGATAATATCACAATATTTCTATACAGATATTCTATACAATAACAATATTCTTGACATTAGGAGAGAATGCAGCAAGTTTGATGATGCTAAGCTGACTTAATGTAGTTTGTCTATTTGGTTTAGAGCTCACAGTAGATACTGAGTTCTCCTTGTACTCAGTCGAGTGCTTCTGTGTGAGGTGGTGAAATAAGCTTGTTGTATTACCCCCTGTAATTGTTGAGTCTTCTTACATATCACCATAGTTTGTTGTATGTCTGATCTTTTATAACCAAAACACCTCCACACTCCTGAAGTCGCTCCCCTTTTGGAACTAACTCCTCCATCTTGGGGCTGGTAGCAATGTCACGTTCACTTTCAGCCATGTTTGTTGTTGCTGTGTGTAACAGTATGACCTCATTACATCAACAAGTTTTTTTTTCTTCCTATTCAAAATTATACAGACTTTGTTGTGAAGATCTGATAGGACACACCCCCAGTTCAGAATTTCACCTGTGCTCTAAAACCTCCAGCTCTATTCTGTCAACATCTTCTTGTTTGTTTTGTAAGGCATGACAAAATATGTATGTCATCACTGATTATAATATATATGTATTATAATTAAAAGTAATGTTAATACAAATATTACTGATAATTAAATTTGTCCACCATAAACCAAAACAAACACAAAACTTTTTATAATGTCTGATTTTTCTGTTTAATCAGTAGTTATGTTCTCTTGTGCTGGTGGCTTTGTTTCATATTTGGATGATGGCTTTTGCCTGTAAAGGACCAAAAAAAGAGTAAGTGTTCTTGGCTTTTGCACCAACAATGTGTGAGTTCAAACTCTGTGTAGATGATATTGAAGGAGTTGGTTCCAGTCTCAAATAACACCAGCGTCACTGATGTTGAAACCAAATACATAATTGAATACCCTGGAATCTATTTTCATTTCCACTGATCTGTCAGACATCAGGCCTTTTGTTTTCACATTTCTGTGTTCATTACTAACTACATTCATGTTGAAACAGGATAATGCTTCATGGCAAATAAAAATGTCTTGTATGAATTCTCTGAACTAATGAGGTTGCAAACAGTGAGCGTTAATTTGTCTAGAATGTGATCTGTTGCGAGACAGATTCAAGGTTCACTTATTTATCAGACAAGGAAATTGAAAAAAGTGCATTATTAATAACGGCAAAAAAATGATAAAACAAAAAAATAGTCAGTAGTTGACATATCTGAATGTGCTGCTTTCAACATGCTGCTCATGTGACGGTTTGATCAACATAAGGAAAGAAACATGTTTCCGTGCTGGTGAAGTGATGAATTATGTTGTAGTGATGTTAAAAAGAGTAGAAATGTCTGCCGACACATTGCATTGATGAGCTACATGTCTGAAATAATTCAGCTGTGTTGATGAGAGGTTTCTGTGGTGTGTAGTAATATGTGATTTAGTGTTTTAATCTCTTTGTGTCAGCAGAGTAGTTTAGTGTTTTATGTTTTAAGATGAGCGTGAAGCAGGTCAGATTGTCTCTGCACAGTGAAGCAGTGAAATAAATCAGTCGAGTTTGGAGGTTTTGTGGAAGGTTCAGTCTGCACTTTTCTTGATTGTCTAAATCACCAGTTTATTCACTCAACTGAAACCTTATAGTTCAGGTTGAGACTCACAGCAGGTTCTGAAACTGTGTTTTAGTCTTTATATCTTCCCAAATTGACCATACTGTACGTTTACATTACTGTGTAAAACTCACTGGGATCAGTTTTATGTGAGGTCACACGAGGTCAGCTGGGACTGATTGAACTGACTGAATACTAGAATGACTATGATAAATTGTGCATCTGTCACATCTGGCTGATACCTGATCCACTTATTAATATCGGGATTGACTGATTCGGTCCAGGTCCTTGGTTCAGTGCATCCCTAGTTTGAATGATAGTTTGTGCCTGTATGTGAGGATAGTGATTTGTGGTAAAATAAAAAACATGCAAATCCTCGGGTGCCCCGAGTCCCGTCGTGGAAACAGTTTTTCATATGATTCTGTGTGAAATGAACAGCTTCTGTATGTTTGGCTTTGTCTTGTAGTCAGGGCAGTGAATTGAAGAGTAAAAACCGAGCTGGTGAAGAAGGAGGACCTGCAGCAGTTTTGTTGCATAGTCAGATATTTCCCTCTCATAAACTGAACCACAGATTTCTCCCATGTATGGAGACAGAAATAGATCAAATACCTACATTTACAAAGATTTATCTTTGAGTCTGTTTTGACCTCCTGTTTACATGGTTAAAAATCAGGAATTTAAAACTAGTTAGTAGTTACTGAGAACAGAGAAAGGACTTTATGTTCAGATGGAAGGATTCATGAAGAGCTGCTCATCTGCAGCTGCTTAAAGGAAGAGTCCAACACTTAGTGAGCTCCTGTGTTGCAGTGATTTAGTTTGAGTGTAGATCTCATATTTTGACATGAAGAAGTTTAGGATTGATGGATGGATTTTTGTAGTGTATAGTACTGTGTCATGTTCCTCTTGTTTGGGTTGGAGGAATCTTGCTGGAGTGTAGCGGGAGTTGCCCTGTTGATTGTACCAGTGATAGGAGTATAATTCCTCTAGTGTGTGAAAAATGTGTTGCTGAATTGTTTAACTAAATCATTTGATAAAAAAGAGGGCAAAAATGAAAAATACTGTCAATGCTGTCTGTCCTGGTGATATTCAGTTTGTCTTGTACCCTCCAGCTACTTTGTCTTGTATCAGTATTTCAGTATGAGATCCTCTTGTTTCGTGGGTTTGATGGGAGGAAAGCTCATCTTTTACTTTTTTCTTTTGGAGTTGAATGGTTTTGAGGATTAGCGCTAATGTCACTGATTGTATGGAGTTATTGTAGGCAGTGTTGTAAATCAATGATGAGGTCTGATTTAAGGTCATATATAAAGATTTCTCTGTTTTTTTGGCTCTGATCAGACCTTTTAATATTGATTATCTGCCGATGAGTCTGATGCAATACTTATATTTACTTTAAAGTTGATGGAAAGTGCATCTGACCCATTGAAATAACAGCTGTGGATTCTAAATCTGACACACCTGATTTTTCATGAACTACTTGATCCAAATACTAACTAGGTTTTGATTCAAAACTATAAGGTTGATCAGTGATGAGTTTAAATTATTGATCCTAAAGGAATGATAGTTTGGAGAATGTGACTCTTGAAACTGATGGGAGATGTCTCTCTGTTGGACTACAGAAGCACTCTACAGTGAAAGAACGGGGGACAGAGAGGAGCTCCGTCCCTCACAGATGATCTTTGAGTTCACACACAAAGGAACAACAGAAAAGTTTTATTTTGTTCTCTCATTAAGTTTGTCACTGAATGAACATTAATTAGTAACAGCTGATGCGAGCTGCAGCTGAGACTTACATTAATGGATAGAAGTGATGTCAGCTGAACATGAGCAGCTGCTTACACAATGTTTTCTACTCCGAACCTTTAGAATGAGGACGAGAGCCGGAGTTTATGCTGAATCTGTGTGACGTTATTTTGCCACCCTCAGTGTCCGTCGCACCACTAATTTTCACAATCCACCTTCTCACAACTCCACCTGCTTGTTCTCTACAATGACTCCACTTCTAACTCCAACAGAGTGAGATGCCCTTTAGTGAGCCTATCAGCTGATCTCATATCAGTTTTAGTTATGTTTGTTTATCAGCTGTTTCTGTTTAAATGGTCAGCTTTTGTGGTTGTGAAGCTGTGGGATCCTCTCTGGATGAAACTAACCACCTGGTGTCTTGTCCTACAGGTACAGCGGGGCCACCATGGCGACAGACATTGGCTCGCCGCAGCGGTTCTTCCACATGCCACGTTTCCAGCACCAGGCGCCGCGGCAGGTCTTCTACAAGAGGCCGGACTTCGCCCAGCAGCAGGCAATGCAGCAGCTCACCTTCGACGGTAAACGCATGAGGAAGGCTGTGAACCGCAAAACCATCGACTACAACCCGTCTGTCATCAGACACCTGGAGGTAAATACACCAGTTTCATGTTCAGTGTTGAAAAACGCCTAACTTTATTACTGATGCTTTTTCATAAATACACTTCAGCTAGAATTATGAGACTCATGGCTTCCTCCTCATTACACTGCAGTCAGATCAGATCTTCATAGTGAGTTTCAGCTCGTTGTTTCTCTATCCGGATCAACTCTCTTGTTCTGGTTCACTCTCAGTTCTCTCATGTTGTCATTCTCAGAGAAGAAGCTGTAAAAAGACACAGTTCACAACCTGCTGAGCAACGAGCAGCAGACAGACACAGTCAGAGCAGCTGGTGAACGTAGTGGAGACTTTAGCAGCTAGAGAGACAGATTTCCCTCAGGAGGTGGAGGAGACCAAAAACAGACAAAAGAGAGAGAATGTTGGACTTCAGGTGACAAAAACATGACTAAATGAAGTTCAACATATCAGCTTAGAAGGAAGGGCTACAAAACTTTCCGTTCACCTTGAAATGCTACAGGAACTCATGAAAAAATTGAACTTGGAAGTTGAAATTGCTTGTACTAATTATTTTTCAGATCTTGTAGCCAAATATGAACATGACTGCGGATGCCTCTTCAATATCATCTGCAACACCACAAACCCTCCCCCCACTTTTTGTTGAGCCCCCAGTTGATAAATGTGAAGAGTTTTTATTATTTTTCTCTAACAAGGTTGAAGATGTTAGAATACAATTATCCCTCCTTCTCACACTCTCCCTGACATTTGCACCCTGCTAGTGTTTGAGTCGGTCATTACTAAGCATCTATCCAATGTTATTACTGAAATGAAATCATCCTCCTATTCACTCGACATTATTCCAACTCATTCTGTAAAGAAATATTTCTTTCAGTCTTCCCATTTGTCCTAGTTTTTATCGATTCCTCACTTTTATCTGGTCACGAACCTGATTATTTTATATTCACTGTAATTCAACCTCTTCTAAAGAAGCTCTTGATCCATCTGTTTTAAAAAAACACATATATTACATATGGTAATTATTGATGGTGTTTTTTGTACTTAAATATATTAAGGCTGTTCACCACTTGATTTGTGTGTTATCAACCATTTATTACAGTCTATTATTCTATATGCTGATTTTAAATGCCAAATTAAAAAAAGTATTACCAAAACAACCTGTAAGTGCTGCAAGTGTCGGGTTGGTGTCTCCGCCAATCCTCTTACTGGGCCAGTTCAGCAGGACACAAGAAGCCTCAGCCTCCAGGTAGTTTGAAATGAACCGTCTGTTTTTGTTTCCTCTGCAGAACCGTTTGTGGCAGCGAGACCATCGGGACTTTAGAGCCGTCCAGCCTGACGCAGGGTGTTATAATGATGTGAGTACAGAGACTCTGTGCTGACAAACTGCCTTTAATCAAACACTTGTTTCCTGCTTCACCAAACTGTCTTCTCTGATACTAAATAAGTCTGTGATTGTTTAGTTCTACACAGGAGTTTAAATGTCCAAATATCATCATGAAAACATCTTCAGTGTAGCTGATATCTGCAGAAAGCTTGTTTTCTGTTCAGTTCAGTTTGTTACTGAGTGTTAGGGAACACCAGAACCACCAGACTAAATAAGAAAATCTTGTGTTTTTGTTTCAGCTGGTTCCTCCTGTGGGCATGTTGAACAATCCGATGAACGCCGTCACCACAAAGTTTGTCCGAACTTCCACCAACAAAGTCAAGTGTCCCGTGTTTGTGATCAGGGTAAGCTGCTGCTTCACTTCCTGTCCACAACATCCACACTGTCTGATGGAAAATTAAGATTCAGAGATATCTATGAACACAAAATCCAAGGATTTCTCTTTAATTTCTCTTTGTTTGCTTTCATTGTGAAGCCCTTTGATACTTTTGTTTTTTGCAAAGTGTTTCAAAAATCAATATTTATTGATGCGTTTATCTTTGAGGATGATATTGATTTTTTTTTTAGACATTTGTGGGACATTTTACAGTGTCTTGATTTATTGTTGCTTACAGCACTCTCTCTCACACACACACACACTAACAAGATAAAATCACTTCATAATTTACTATTTGCTGTAGATGTGGAACGTAGATCTTAGATAAACTGCTTTTCTGTATTTCCTGTTTGTCTCCAGTGGACTCCTGAAGGTCGTCGTCTGGTCACTGGAGCATCGAGTGGAGAGTTCACTCTGTGGAACGGACTCACCTTCAACTTTGAGACCATTTTACAGGTAAACACCCATCTGTTCATCAGGGCTGTTGCTTTCTTCAAACGCTGTCATATGTCAATAACAAAAAATAACAAATAATAAATAACACAAGTGTCAGTAATGCTCCTTCGTAAGACTTTGTCCTGTGATGATTCTTGAACAACTTGTTCTCATTTATACAGAGCAACACAACAGACTGACTACAATGTGAAAGCACATTGTAGCAGCTCTAGCGCTTTGACCAGATGTTTAAATCCCATATTCTTTTGACTGAGTCTGCTCACATGTCCACAAGGATAAACACTCCTGTAGCAGTAGTTATTGCTTTGGTCTGACTCTGCAGTGAGAGGCTGCTTAAACACTGTGGAGAGAAAATGTCACCTTCCATTCTGTTTTTGTCTTGTTCTGCTAATCAACCCGTTTGGGTGGTGCTGTTGTAGATACAGTGTTTGAAATGTTTCAACAGACAAACTCGACTTGAGCTGAAAAATATCGGCACACATTTTGACTCTAATCGTCCATTTTCACTATAACTAATCAGGAAACCGTAATGCTCTCATACAGTGGAGCAGTGACTCTACATGAGCTTGACTAGCATGCTACAGCTGACACATAACAACTGGTGCACTGCCAAAGCATTCAAGGTAAAACTCGCGCTTTGACTTTCTGTTCCACGTGCGTCAGTCAACATACAGAAAATAGACTATTATGACAGTAATTATTTGGATCAGAGAGCGAATACATGTACTGTTACATCCCTAGTGTTTAAACACAGTTATATGGCTGCTTGTGTTTAAACAACAACAGCTAAAAAAATGATATTTCTCAAAGTAAGGTGTTGGAAAAAGACTTGCTTTTATTTTGGCACTTAAGTTTCAAACAATATATTTCTGTCTTTAAAATGTTGCACCAGTATTGAAAAACCTGTCACCACAGTGTTGCAGATCAGGACTGCATCATATACAGAAATAGTTGGCTGAACGCTGACTGTAATTGAGTTAAAACATTTAGGAACATTTTTAACAAATGAAGTAAATGTAAAAACTGACTGGAGGGTTTGTAAAGTGATCACAGTATTTAAAGTTGGTCTGTGTCATCATGACTCATTGCACTTAAAACCTACCTGTATGTTTTCACATGAGTTGTACTGACGTCCCTCCTGCTGGTCTCCTTTGTCCTCTGCAGGCCCACGACAGTCCTGTTCGGGCCATGACCTGGTCTCATAACGACATGTGGATGCTGACGGCGGACCACGGCGGCTACGTGAAGTACTGGCAGTCCAATATGAACAACGTCAAGATGTTCCAGGCTCACAAGGAGGCCATTAGAGAAGCCAGGTTTATACCCAATCTACCATTTTCTGTAGTTAACACCAGTCTCTGTTGCTTACTGTCAGTGCTGCAGTACCACGCTGCAGCCACACAGGGGCGCTGCCTCATCTCTTGCCACATGTTGTTGTCGTTGTGGTTGATTAATGACAGATGTAAGTGTGTGCTGTTGCAACACTGCAGTGATCTGTTGTTGATGTTCTTCCTGATGTGGCTGAAGAGCTGTTTATCTCTGTGTACAGAAACAGTTGATTTTGTTGAATAAAGTCATCAATCATTTATTTTTCAGTGGTTTGGGTAGGCCCAGTGGTTTGGGTGGAGAGAAGGATGGAAACAAGAATAAATCAATAAAGGCCCAGGGTTTGACTGACCAATAAAGTTTGAGCAGGGATCAATAAAGTTTAAAAATAAAGTGAATAAAAGCTGTATCAGCTGTAGATCTTTTAAATAAAGGTTTGAATTTCACATGTACACTTTAAACACAGAGCGTTAAACACCACGGCCCTGGAAGTAAATCCCCCAACCCCTGTTCCTGTTTGACTGATAATGTGGGACTCACACGAGACAGTTTTAGCCCAGAAACACTGGATCCTAACTTTCCCAGAATACACCTGAAAAGTGTCCCTCATTAGAGCCTCCCTTCCTGGTTAAGAGCCACATCTTTCAAACTCCAAACCTCCAGTTCGTAATGCAGACTGTATGAGACATCTGTAGTGTCCAAAGCATGATGACATCAGTGTGACATCATCAGGCTACAGATGACATCATACAGTAGGCTGAGTAAAACTAGTCGTGCAATTTACTGGTCCTGGTTAGTAAACTGAACTTTAGGTGTAAAATACGTTGAATGGCCCTTTAACTGAGCAGGAAGGCCTGTACAGTGTGATGTCATCAGGTACTTCACACTTGAAGCCGTAGTTTGTGGTTATGTAATGTCCGGCATCACATTGTAAGGTGTTCTTGTTATTTCGTCTGTCAGGTGAAGCTGTAGGAGTCTGAACTGTGTTAGTCCCTAGTTAATAGCAAAGCACTCCACTCCCCATGAGCCTTAGCGAGGTGTCTCTTACAGGCTCCATGTTTGCCTAATGAGGTGCTTCTGGCTTGGTCAGGATGCCCCTGTGACAGACTCCTGCTTCGCTACAGAAGTAATGTGATTACTGCAGTGAGGGATTGTAACAGTACTCTGTATGGAAGTGTGCTGCTGCCAGGATTTCAGTTTCTGTTGCTGTTTGTATGATGCAGAACTTTATTCACATGTTAAATTCAGTTTTCAATTTCATTAGAAATGAACTAAAATCAGGACATAATTCAAATTTCAGACTCCAGTGTGTAACTTCACGATTACGATTAGGTTACATTCAGCTGAATTCTCGTGGCAGTGTTATGTGTTTTGGTTTCGTTTGGCTCTAATTTTGCTTTTTTATGGTTACTTTTTGTCATTTTTGCCTTCATTACATAGTGACAGCAGAGACAGACAGGAAATGTAACAAACAAAGGTCCCCGGTAGGAATCAAACTTTTTACCATGAAAATGAAAAGTGGGATTTATCAGACATTGAGAACGAAGTGCCTTTTAAATAATTGATCATATGTTGATATTGGTACCTAATAACCTGTAATCTCACATTTCTGTAAGTCCTCTTGTTCTCTGTCAGAGTCACATGTTTCAGATGGAGATCAGTTTCATCTGTGTCCAGTCCAGACAGACATACACGACTGTTAGCTTAGCTTAGCACCGGAAGACTGGAAGCAGGGGGAAATTGATTGTCTCTTCCTCTAGAGGATGTCTTGTAGGCTGCCAAACAGTTCCTCGTTAGTTATATGGATGAGGTACTGAAGGGTTACATGGCCCAGGGACTCGAGGGGTCAGGGGGCCCCTTAGCCCAGTGTCTCTATCTGAAGAGACTGTTGGTAACATTTCTTGTTTGAAAGTCAGAAGTTTGGCTTTCATTTGTGTCCCATTCTGTTTTGCTTGTCAGAGTCTTTGGGCTTGAGGATCCGTCTAATCTGATATTGACTTTTGTTTGATTTTGATTTTATGTTAATTTTCTTTTTTCCTTCATAGTTCAGCTTCAGGTTTGTAGTGAATTTCACACTAAAGACAACACATTTTTAAATGAGAACTAAACTAAAAGCAAAATGATGAAAGTCTGCAGGTTGTTAAAATCCCCTGGAAAATTTTTCATGGTCAGTTCACAGCCAGTTTATCATCTTTACAGTCTTTAACCTTTAACTCTAGAAGTTCTGTTCCATATCGGGCTGATATCAAGACCTGTTGAGCAAAAGCCAAATTCTGTCTGTAGCATCAGAAACTGTTTCACTACAAGTTGAATGCCTGTTCATATTCATCTTATTTATTCTTTCAACAGGAAATGACAGTTTCTTGATTCCAGTCCGAATTGTTATTTTGACAACACAATAGTTTTAGACTGTTTTATGTAGTTGATGCAGCTGTTTTGCAGAGAAACGTGTTTACTGTTGCTGGTTGTCTCTCAGGGCAATTCCTCCTGTTCTCTGTCCAGACTTTCCACTATTCATTATGTTAAAATGTGTAAAACATCCTCAGTGTTTAAACCTTAAATTCACACACAGATCCCCGTTCTTACCTGCAGCTCATGATATAAACAGTTTCAGTTTAATATCTGAACAAAAGATGAGTCACTGACTCACTGTCACATCTGTAACTGTTCTTCTCAAGTGAATCCTGTAGATTACCATAAGACTGAAGCAGCAGCAGGCTGAACCTGCACAGAGAAATCAAATATATCACACAGAGAATAAATCACTGTAAGAAACCACTGAAACCCACAATTCAACCGGAGCAGAAGAGGTTATATACACAGTAGAGTGGGTAAAAAAGGAAATGAGCCCTGCACAAACGTTTGGGCCCCCCAGCAGACAACTTTTACTGAAGTCTCAAACCTAAATTAGCTTGTTAGGGCTGTGGTTTGTTCAGTCATCATTAGGAAAGAACGAGTGATACAAATTTCAAAGCTTTACAAACACTCCGACACCTCAAATCTCGTCCCAACAATCAGCAACCATAAGCTCCTCGAAGCGGCTGCCAGCTCTCTGAATATTAAATGAACTGATGCCCACAAAGCAGAAGGAAATAAGAAGAGAGCAAGTTTTCAGGGAGTTGTTTCCTCAGTTTGTGACGTCATGAAGAAACAACAGTCAACAGGAACAGTGGAGGTGAAGTTGAGGTGTGGAGGAGCAGCGAAGCTCTCGGAGAGAAATGATCGTATGATTGTCAGAAAGACAATCCAAAACCTGTTTGACAGTAAAAGACCTTCAGGAGGACTGAACAGCATCTGGAGTGGTGGCGCTCTGTTCTGCTCTGCAGCCGCACCTGCACAATATGACCTTCAGGAAGAGTCATCGGAGACCTCTCACCACAAAACACGGCACCCAGAAGTTTTCAAAGGAACATCTGAACAAGCCTGATACATTTTGGAACCAAGTCCTGTTGACTGATGAATTGAAAATAGAATATTGAAAACAGTGAAAAGAGGACGGCTTCTACAACAAGACAGTGATCCTAAACACGCCTCAAAATCCACCATGGACTACGTCAAGAGGCACAAGCTGAAGGTTCTGCTGTGACCCTCACAAACATCATCGAACATCTGTGAATAGACCTCAAAAGAGCAGTTCATGCAAGACGGCCCAATAATCTCAAAGAAAAACGAGAAAGTGTGAAAATTCCCCAACAAGAAGTGAAAGACTTTTATCTTGCTACAAAAAGCGTTTCCAAGCTGTGAGACTTAGGAGGTGTTAACCGACCCTGCAGGGAACCCAAACTTTTGCTTCATGCCCCATGCCCTGTTTTGTTATTTTGAAACTCAAAATCAAAGATCAAAAATCAAAGAAATGTGTCATCTAGAACTTTAAGCCTCAGAAATCGGATCATGTTTTCCTCACTAAGCGAGCCCAAACCTTTGGAGACCACAGTGTATAATTACAAACACACTACAAATAGAATCATTCATTACCTGCATCGATCCCCGACCGACAGGATCGGTTATGATCCGATGTTCATTACTGTTCTATGTTCTTCTACACATCCAAAAGGTCTCTCACAGTCCAGGTTCATACAGTCACATTGAAGTGAAGCAGCCGTCCTGATGAATCCTGAGCTCCATCACAGCTGTCTGACAAATGTATTCCAGAGGCAACGAGTTTAATTCTGTTTCCTCTGTCCTATCCAGTTCTTAGTTTTGCTGCTTAAATGTGCCACGATGTTTGCTGCGGTGACATTACTGCCTGCATGGAAACGTTTCAGATGACTGAAAGCAGCCCCTCCAGTCGTTAAAGAAAACCCTCCTCCATCAATACAACACACAATAAAGAAATCCCCTGGAAAGCTCACATCCTTTCAAAGGGAATGGAGCCGACAGGGGCCAGTAGAGGTGGAGTCCATGTGGGTGAGGGTCTGTCACTGAGAAAATCATTCGTCCAGGAGGGTGGAGGGTGGATGATGAGCTCATCGGTGCATCACTCCCACCAGGTGTGTCTGGAGACGAACCTGAAGCAGTTGATGAGTTGTGGCCCAGACCAGCTGGTTAAAACACGAACATGCACGTATCACAAACGTATGATAAGTTTGTTTACAGTCTCACAGGAGCAGGTTCTGCTTTTTCTTGTTAGAACTTTGAACTTGTTCTTTTCATTGTAGCTTTTAGATTGATTAAAGTTTAGATAATGTTTAAAAGATAAAAGTGTGAGCTGAGTGTGTTGGTGATGTAGGAGAGAGTGTGAAGACGAGCTGCTGCTGGTTGGAGGCTTCATAGACGTTGGTGTGTTGTTGGGTATCATGGCAGGGATCATCCAGCAGGTGGAGACATTTAGACTTTGAAGTGCTCAGACTGAACAGGGTTCAGTGCTGAACAGACTCAGTAGTTTCCTCTGCATTCATCAGTCATCACATGACATCTATAACATGTGATGGATGCATTGCATTGTGGGATTGTTAAACAGTTTGTGTTGTGGCCTTGTCAAACTGTTTAGTTCCACTGTGTGTTTGAGGCTCTTTGTGGATCAGATCAGATCAGATTTAATGAACCAACTGTTTTGATGATAATCCTTTTAGTCATGTTCGACTCTGAGAATCTGTGATTGACACTTTTTTAACAGTTTCTAATATTTTACAGACCCAACAACAAATTGATAATCAGCAGACTCATTGATAATGAAGATAATCGTCAGCTGCAGCTCCAGTGTGATCATGGGAAATTTTCCTACTTAGATTTGTCTCTTTGAAGGGATTTTTTGATGCCTGAAGAAGTAAAAGACTTTATTTGAGGGATTTTTACAACCCAGAATTGAAAGTGTCAGTATTTTACTGTGAAGGCTTTAAAGCTATTATCAAATTCTTCACAAGTAGAGAAAAGTAAGAAAAACAATAAAATATAAGATTTCCTGTGACAGATTTGTCTCGGCAGCCTCTGGGAGGGCCTGACCCCCAGGCCGGAAACCACTGGTCCAAAAAGGGTCGGGACGCTTCCCGATCTAATCATTTACAATAGAAAATACACAAGACAAAGCTCCAGCTCAACCAACTCCCAACAGGAAAATCCTGCTTTTACACGAATGTAGGAGGAAACATCTTTTAGTCTTTTCACAGTGTGGTATTAGTACTTTTACTGTAGTAAATGGTCTGATTACTTCGCATCCAGCCCTGCTGTTGCTGTTATAGGATCATTTTATTGGCTGTAGTTTGTGCTGCTGTTGAATTGTGTTGCGTCTTCGATTTAGCCCACTGTCACTGATGGAAATGGGGTGGACAAAATACTAGAAACACATGTTTCATCAGACTGCATTAGTTGGAGCTGAGTGGAGGATAAAGGTGTGAATATAAAAAATGTCCCGGTTAATGTCACAAACATGACCTTCACATACTGATGTTGATATCTGGTTTCCAGATGTTCTTTAGAATTTTCACATACTTCCAGTTTATTTCAAATGCAGCCTGATGAAGGTCTCTGACAGTCATCACCGTCAGAGGAAACATCAGAGAGAAATAGTTGATCTAAAACTAAATGCTAAGATCACGTTATTGTTATTTATTTATTAAATTAATAATTAGCTGTGGTCATTGATTCTAAATCACTTGATAATAAGATCTGATGATAATAAGGTCTTTAGTTATTGTACTTATGAAGTGTGTCACCTTACAGACGAGACTCTTCTGGGGCTTTTGTTCAAATCACGTGGTCGTCTTCCTCAGCAGTTATAATTTCCATTTATTTATTCTCTTCTTGTCTCGTCCAGTTTTTCTCCAACAGATAATAAATTTGCCACCTGCTCGGATGACGGGACGGTTCGTATCTGGGACTTCCTGCGCTGCCACGAGGAGAGAATCCTCCGAGGTACAAACCTGCTGCTTTTCATCTCAACTTTACAGATGTTCAATCCACCTGAGAGCCGTGAGGACAAGTTAGAGCTCTGACAGGACTGATAAGAACTCACATCATCATGTATAAACTCAAAGTGGTTCACTACAAATGATGAAAGCTACTGACATCAGTTACATTGATGACATTTTTAAAAAGCATTCTAGCACATTGAAGAAAAAAAACCAAAACAAATACTTTAGTGTGACACGAATTATTGGACTTGGTGTCAGAAAACTTGCATTTTTACTGCCTCCTGCTCACTCACACTCCTGAGGGCTGTAATCAAAGTGAAGGCCAAATAATCATGTAAATAATGTGTGCGTGTGCGCAGGTCACGGTGCTGATGTGAAGTGTGTCGACTGGCATCCCACTAAAGGTCTGGTGGTCTCTGGCAGTAAAGACAGTCAACAGCCAATCAAATTCTGGGATCCAAAGACCGGACAGAGTCTTGCAACACTGTGAGTTCATCAGGAAACTAAAACTGACACCAGATCAGATCAACAAGTCTTTAATCTGAGTCCAGGAGGTCATTTAACACTTGGTTCTGATTATTTATTCTTAGTTTATCATTAGAAACAGTGTGACGTGTAGACTGACTGTGCTGGTGTGGACACACAGGCACATATAACATATATGTAAAGGTATATGTCTGTATCTACAGCTTGTTGTGAGGAAAGTTTATGATTTGACGGTCGTCACAAAGTAGAGTAGCTCAGTGTTGAACCTCTCTTTCTGTGCTCAGTCATGCCCATAAGAACACGGTGATGGAGGTGAAGTGGAACCTGAATGGTAATTGGCTGCTGACGGCGTCACGTGACCACCTGTGTAAACTGTTTGACATCAGAAACCTGAAGGAGGAGCTGCAGGTGTTCAGAGGACACAAGAAGGAGGCGACAGGTGAGTGTGAGCAGAACCACCTGTCCAACCTGGAATTATACAGAGCAGGTTTCCTGTCATGGAAAAGGCTGGGGAATATCCTGGAGAGGTTTTATAACAAGCAGAAAGTAATACAGTCAAATTCATCTCTGGGGTGGTTCACACAGCGTGGAGCACACTTCTGAATGGGATAATTTTAAAAAACTGAAATCAGCTGATCTTGATCTGGGAATTCAAGACTTGCTGGTCTGACTGATCGAAGATGAACTTGTTTAGGATATATGGATATGTTGAGTGCTGCTCTCATCGTTACCTCAGACTGAACAAACGTTGATAAACCGATTCCCTTCAGCAAGTAGGAAACTTGAAATAAACTAAAACTGATAGAAATAAGATGACGATGATGATGCGCTGTGGATGTAAACTGAACTTCTCTGTTGCTCTTCTGTCCATCTGTGTTCTGACTGTTATTCCTGTTTTTGTGTCCTCAGCCGTAGCCTGGCATCCTGTCCATGAAGGTCTGTTTGCCAGCGGAGGCTCTGATGGCTCTCTGCTCTTCTGGCACACTGGGTAATGATGATGATCCTGAACTCTGACAGACATGAAACTGACCCACAGTCAGAATCAACACAATCACAATGAACTGTCGTGGGCTGATCCTATAATTTTGTTCACACCTTCTTATAAATGTGTTGGCTTGTTCAGATGTTCACTGTTGCTGTTGTTGTTTGTGTCAGGGTGGAGAAGGAGGTCGGAGGGATGGAGATGGCTCATGAGGGGATGATCTGGAGTCTGGCCTGGCACCCGCTGGGCCACATCCTCTGCTCCGGCTCCAACGACCACACCAGGTACATGTGTACTCTCTCTCTCTCTCTCTCTCTCTCTCTCTCTATATATATATGACGTGCCTGTGTGTGTGTGATCTTCACCTATGTGTCACCATCTGTAATGTCTATAATGTCAGTAGTGATGCTGTGAACAGTGAGTCAGACCACCTTTCCTTCTTTGCTAACTTTTGTCTGCGTTTTTGTATTTTTCAGTAAATTCTGGACGAGGAATCGACCAGGCGATAAGATGAGAGACCGTTACAACCTGAACCTGCTGCCTGGGATGTCAGAGGACGGCATGGAGTACGGTGAGCCACAGGAGGACAAAAAATTCACGAGTGTTTGTGATTTTATTTGATCATAGCTGTTCATCATTGTGTTTCTGTGTGGCTGTTTCAGACGACGTGGACCTGAACAGCGTGGCCTCCATCCCTGGTATGGGGATTCCTGAGCAGCTGAAGGCAGCCATGGAGCAGGAGCAGAGCAGTAAGTCTCATACTGGAACATTCTGGAACTCCTGGAAGTCTGCAGACTTCAGGAAAAAAGCTGAAAAGACATTTAAAAAATTCTTGAATCTTTCAAATTTTAGTCTTCAAAAGGTTCTACACTCAGATGTAACTCAGGAAACTGTTGTCTCCAGGTAAAGAGGCGGCTCCTGAGGTGGAGATGTCCATCCCAGGTCTAGACTGGGGCATGGACGAGGTCATGGGTAAAGACACCAAGAAGGTCCCGCAGAAGAAAGTACCGTACGCCAAACCGATCCCTGCTCAGTTCCAACAGGTAAACACATCACTGAGCTGCCGAGCACTGATAAACACCTGGACATTTATCACACTATGGAGCTGCTTGGTAAAAATGATGAACGTCTTAAATGTCTTCAAAACAACATGACATTTTTACTCCTGGACATTAAAAGTTTAATCTGCTGAGGTTTTAATGATGTCAGAGTAGAAACACTGAAAACTGTGTTAGTGTTGAGTGTTGTTGTCTGTGAGCTCCTCTGTTTCTCTACAGGCCTGGGCAGAGAATAAAGTACCCATGATGCCGCCCGGTGGAGATTTGTCCAAAGACCGGAAGGTGGAGCAGAAAGTGGACGTGAAGAAGAAAACTCAGGCGGAGATCGAGCAGGAGATGGCAGCTTTGCAGTACACCAACCCCATGCTGCTGGAGGTAGGCAGTTCTGCTCTTCACCATTATGACACCGACACGTCCACACGTGTGTCAAATTTGAATTATGGCTGATTTTCACAATTTTTGGACACACTTGTTTTGACTCTGAGCTGATTCAGTTTTTAGGTTTGCACGTCAGACTGTAGATAGAACGAACCTGATTCCAAAAAAGTTGGGGTACTGTGCAAAACATAAATAGAAACAGATCTGGGCTTCAGTCTAGTGTTTGCACTCTGTTACTGCTGAGCCTCGCTGTTGTAACACAGCAGGATGTGGTTTGACATTTGTCTTGCTGGAAGAAGCAGAGACGTCCCTGAAAAAGACGTCTGGATGCAGCATGTTGCTCCAAATCCTGTCTTTCAGCATTAATGGAGCCTTCACACATGTAAAAGTTACTCACCAACACATCACAGATGCTTCTGAACTATGTACTGGGACAGTCCAGATGGTCCTTTTCCTCTTTAGCCCTCAAGGACACAATGTCCGCGATTTCCAAAATCTAAACGTGGACTTGTCAGACCACTTTACTACTTTGTGACAGCCCCGTTCAAACCCAATCGTGATCCTGTCTCCTGTTACCGATGAACCTGTTTTTATCTGAATAAGCAGATATTTACAGAAATCAATGAAGATGATGACGTCAAATATAATTACAAATATAAAGACAAATATTTTGTCTTTGTACTGTTTTCAACTGAGTTCATGTCAGAAAGGATCAGACAGTGATCACATTCTGTTTCATTTATGTTTTGTCCCAACTGTTCTGGGATCAGTGACGTCTGTTGCTCTGTGTGGTTTGAGTTCTGTGACCCAGTGAAACTTGAGCCTCAGAAAACCATCAGTTCTAATCTAGAATCAGAATAAATTCAAGTCACTGTTCACATTTCAGTCTGACCTCATTTTGGTTCTTGGTGCAGCAAATGAAGATGGACCGGATGAACCAGATGAACACAGACGGGAACATGGGCCCCCCACAGGGACAGGGCCCCATGCCCCCCTTCCCCGGCCCTGGAGGTCCCGGGGGTCCAATGCCTCCTGGCCAGCAGGGCTTTCCCCCAAATATGCCTCCTCAGCCGATGCCCAACAACATGGGGCCCCCTATGGGCCCCGGAGGTATGCAGCCTCCTTTCATGCCCCCTGGACAGATGGGGCCACCCTCTGGACCTCAGCCTCACCAGGGCCCCCCTCAGGGCATGATGGGACCACCAGACATGCAAGGACCACAGGGTATGCAGAGACACCCCGGCCCTCCCAGAAACATGGGTCCCCAAGGGCCTCACGGTATGGGACCCAGAGGGATGCAGGGGCCCCCTGGTGGGATGATGGGCCCCCCTCCTCGAGGAATGGGTCCAAGGGATCCTCAGGGGCCTCCACCTCAGGGGGGCATGATGCCACCTCAGGGGAACATAATGGGCCCTCAGGGTCCCATACAGGGTGGGATGATGGGGCCCCCACCCAGGACACATGGCAACATGCCAAACAACTATGGGATGGGCAACATGCAGGGGCCCCCAGGAGGGATGCATGGGCCTCCAGGAAATATGCAGGGGCCCCCAGGTAACATGCAAGGACCCCATGGAAACATGCAGGGGCCCCCAGGTAACATGCAAGGACCACATGGGAACATGCAGGGGGGGCAAGGAAACATGCAGGGAGCCCAAGGAAACATGCAGGGGCCTCATGGAAACATGCAGGGACCCCATGGAAACATGCAGGGGCCTCCATATATGCAGCACCAGGTGAGTTCATGTATTTAGTCCGAAATACAGAAGATTTAAATTCAGCTTCATGTTGTGTCATCGGGACATCTGACGGGTTCAGGATCAGTCTCAGCAGGACTGGTTTTAAAAATGCTGTTTGTGTGAGTACTGTATAAATCTGATTTGGTCTTTCCAGGGTCAGAACTCAGGGCCAATGATGCATGGGATGGGGCAGCAGGGGCCCAACAGCAAAGGTGAGACCACTCAGAAAATGAAAAACAACAACAACAACATGCAATACTACAAACTGCAGGTGTGACGTTCCCCAGGGTTCCATTTCAGGCCCTGTTGTATTTGTGCTTCCACTGGCGTCTGTTTTTTCAAAACATGTCACTTATCATGGCTGCGCTCGCAGTCACTGTCTCATGTTCATCACGTCACCACAACGGCTGGACAGACCTCGTAAAGAGACATGAGCTAAACCATTTTAGCCACGTTAGCATCACAGCTTCTATGGATGGTAAAGTCACTTTACCACTTTGATTCATTCACTCATGTTCCCTGAACTGTAATAACTTTGATGATCCTCTGAATTTTCATCTAGCACCACCATCAGGTCAACATTTTAATGTGTCCAACACTTTGGTTTGTGACCAAACGCCTGCAGAACTGATGACACTCCCATCAGCCTCAGCTGGACTTTGTGTTTACTGATAATTGGCTAATGTTGGCATGCTAACACGCTAAACTAAGATGTTTAACATGGTGAACATTAAACCTGCTGAATATCAGCAGGTTAGCATTGTCACTGTTCGCATGCTGATGTTAGCTTCTAGCTCAAAGCACTATTGTGTCTCAGTTCTGCCTCACAGAGCCGCTAACATGACTGTGGACACGCGAGTGTTTCTCATTTCGCAGCTCCTCAATCAGCGAATTACTTGGCAGCAAATAATATTATATGATAATGCGTGATTAAAATGACTTTTCATATGTATTTGCTTTTACTCTCAGCTAACTGCTGAATTAAAGCGGAGTCAATTAGAGGAGCTGTCGCTAATCTGCCAACACTGACTTGCAGGTTTTCATTTAGTTGTTTTACTCCACTCCTGCTCAGTGTGTCAGTGTTAAATACAGAATGAATAAAATAGGATCTAAAGATAGAAAAGTTTCCTGGTTTCTATATGAACAGAGCTCTGTTCTCCAGTTCCATCCTCAGTCCTAATCACTGTGGACTCTTATGTCAGGAGATCCTCGAGGGCCGCCACCCAACCACCACATGGGCCCTCCTGACCGGCAGGGTCCTGGAGGTCCCGGAGGCCCAGACCAGGGCTCAGGCCCTTACTGGGGGGACAACCAACAGGGTCGGCGTGGACTGCAGGACTTTGATGGAGGCCAGGACTTTCACGGCAGAGGAGAGGAGGGCTGGAGACCTGGACCTGGACCAGGATACCAGGGAGGAGGAGGGGGAGGCCACAGGGGGGGAGGACACAGAGGAGGAGGCAACGGAGGGAACTGGGGCCCCGACGAGAGGTTCACCGGAGGAGAGTTTAGGGGACGAAGAGATGACAGGTGAGAGGCTTCTCTCCTCAGTCTGATATCAGAGCTTTCAAGCTTGAATGTGAGGTAGTGTGGGAGCTAAAACTGAAACCTGCAGTCTCTCAGAGGTCTGGACAGATCTGAACTGGACTCATTGGGTGTTTCAGGTTCAGAGGAGGAGGCCCCAGCCGTCCTGGAGGTCGAGGTTACCCTGACGAGTACGGTGGCCAGGAGGAGGGCTTTGACGGCCCGGAGGAGATGGGTCGAGGCTGGGACAACGGAGGCAGAGGGAGGCCACCTCGAGGAGGAGGTCCACCCAGAGGAGGAGGTGAGATTATTCAGTTTCTTGTCCTTGAAAACAGCTCCTGGACCTTTCCAGGTTTTCCAGGTATATGGGAACATCATGTAAAGCACATATAAATGTATGAATTGAGTTCCACAAATCAACTCCCTTTCTTCCTGTTTTGAGCTTCTTAAAGAATAAATCTCATGATTGAGCCTCTGAACTGAACTGAACTGGACTGTCAGTTCTTTGTTTTTGTCTCAAACCAGACTACTGAATTATTTCTCTGCACACTCTTATTGTGGCGGTTATCTCCCTGTCTCCCTGTCTGTAGGTCACGATGGTTATCGGGACAGTCAGCAGATTCATGATGGGTCGTCTCCGGCCGGTCGTGAACGTTCCTCCTCCCTGCAGGGGATGGACATGGCGTCTCTGCCCCCCCGGAAGCGTCCGTGGCAGGACGGACCAGGAACCGGAGACCCCAGAGAGAGAGAGTCAGCGGGAGCTGATGGAGGTGAGAACGACACCCAGTCATTTTAACATCTAGACATAGATTCATGGTCCCCAGAGGATGAGTGTGGATGAGTTTAGTGACCTCTTGACAGGAAGGAAACCAAGAGCAGAAAAATATTTTAATAAACGAAGAAAATAAAGAAGCTTTCAAACAAAAAGTGTAGAAAACACAAGAATTCCAAATTTTATCACAAAGAACCTGTTTCATGTTTTCACTGAATGTCTGTGGTGGTTCCTCGCAGGTCGTCCCCCTCAAAGGGAGGACGGGGGTTATGGTCTGTCTGGTCGAGGTGGGCGAGGCGGCTGGGGTCCTGGAGGAGGACCAGGACCGGTCCCCAGAAGAGGAGGACCAGCACCCAGAGGTCCACCGCGGGGGGGCAGTCGGGGGCGATAGTCCTGAAGGGAAAAACTCCCATGATCCTCCTCTCCTCCGGTCGTCTCGTCCCTTCTGGTTCCTACACAAGCCAGAGACCAAGTCCAGATCCTGAAAAACCTTCAGCGATTTTTGGTCAGGTGACGGATTCAGACCTCTGCTGCTGTGAAGGACGGCTGTTTCTGATTGGTCCAGACTGACTCAGCAGCTTCATGAAACAAGTGAGCTGACAGGTAGACGGACAGGAAACCAGAAACTGTCTCATTGACAATCTGTCTCCACCTCACTGAAGCACAGGATTATTTTAATGTAAAATATCGTCTTTGTATCTCCGTCTCTTCCTTTTATTTCAGCGTAAACACTTCGTCTGCAGCTTGTTGCTTTTTGTCCTTTTTTGTAAAAGATTTCTATGTTTTTGTGTTTTCACTGACTCCACAGAGGTGGACAATAAAGATTCACACTTCAACTCCATCTTTACAACATCTGTGTGTGTGTGTGCACGTGCTGGGTTCATTTGTCAAATGAGTAAAAACGTGCTCACATTTGAAGCCCAGCGTTTGTTCTTCGCCAAACAACCGACAGCCACAGACAGATTAAGAGACGACACCCCGACTCTTACACAGGACCAAGAGACGAGGACAGAAAAGACTTTCACCAGCCGCTTCCTCTGATCCACATGTGTCTGAACCATCAGGCTGCAGCTTCATACCATCCTGCAGTCTGACTGTTTAAAGTTCATCTTGTTGATGTTGAAGCCTGATTAGAAACAGTCTGAGGTTAACTGGGACACTTGCAGGTACTTAATTCCAATTAGTTACAAAGCAAATCAAATCATTTCGAACCTGCAGACTCGTTTAGTGAACAATTTGTCGGGTTGGTTTACCAAGTTTGGTTTACATGTTTTTCCACCTTTGATCATTGTCAAGGACTCAAGTTTAGTATCCGGTTTAGTTTACTGAGCGAACTTTAATGTACCAACATGACAGTCACCAGGTCAAAGGTCTCAGATATATGAAACCAAACATGTTTAGTTTTTTTATTTCCTGTATCAAACTGATTTTCTCCACCAGATACATGTTATTGATTAAAAGTACATCTCAGAAAATAAAGTTTCACAGTTTATCAGGTTACAGTTGAAAAGTCTTAAATTGTTTTGGTCCTCAGCAGTCAGTTTGTCCTGCAGGTCAGAGTTCAGGGTTCAGTTGACCTCCAGCTTCTGTTTGTGTCTTTTCTCCAATCAGCCAAATATCAGACTGACATTTGTCAACAGCAGCCGATAATCAATGATCATCACCTGCAGAGCTGCTGGAGCCCGCTCCCCGCAGCTCCCCCCTCCCCCCGGGGGGCTGTGGAGGCCTCCCCCGGTCAGATCGGCAGGGTCTTCCCGGTGACCGTCCTCTTGATGGCGGACGCCGCCATCCCTCCCATGAAGCGGATCCCGGCGCTCCCTCCGGGCAGCAGCGACACCACGGAGCCGACGATGACGGTGACCTGCAGTGCGGCTCCCAGCGCGGTCAGCACGGTGCTGTGGAGGCTCAGCGCCGCGTACAGAGTCCCTCCGAGGGCGCACAGGTAGACGGCCGCTCCGGGGGAGGAGGGCAGGCCGGCGGCCAGCCTGCTGGGGCCGCGGAGCGCCGCCGCCGCCGCGATGGCGAACAGCGACCCGAGCGACCAGAGCAGCGCGAACTTGCGGGCGTAGAGCAGCAGCAGCGGCGCGTAGAGCGCAGACAGGCCGAAGCACAGCGCGGAGAACGAGCCGCACACCCCGAAGGCCACCAGCCGCTGCCGGCGGCTCACGCCCGGCAGGCAGGGGTCCGGCTCGGCAGACCACGGCCACGAAAAGCCGCTGCTTCCGCTGGAGCTCTGGCCGGACGGACCACCGGACCACGGGCTCGACCAGCGGCCGAACCAGCTCCCAGCCACCGGCTCCAGGGGCTCCAGGTCCACCGCGGTGCTGGAGCCGGAGACCGTCTTCGCTCCGCCGCCTTTCGACTGAGCCAGATAGTCCTGAAGCTGCCGGTTCAGCTCCGCCATGACAGACAAGCTAACAGGCTAACTGCTAGCAGGCTGGACTCTTCTTCGCTGTTTTCCGCGTCTCTCTCTGAACTTCCGGCTGCCCTCCACTGCCCCCAGAGGACAGAAGAAGACCTCTGTTCATATCCGGTCCTGGAGCTGCAGGTTCAACTTTCACAGAAAAAGAAATTATACACTGTACATTTTTATATATTTTGTTCTTCGTTCAAACAGAACAGAAGCAGAAAACAGGTGTGACAGGTGAGAAGCTGCGAACAGCAAACCTTCCCCCAAATAATGATGAATATAAATATGGTAAAATATTAGAAATGAATATTGCAGAACTGATCAGCTGAGAACAAATCTTACAGATCTGAATCTACCTGAAACCTCTTTTTTATATTCTATTATTTTTCCTACAATTAGATGTTTTCCTACAATCTGGAAACTCATTCAAGCTCCGTCCTGCTGCCTTATTAACAGATTCACACCTTTTTTATAATGAAGACAATGACGTTAATGAAATTAATTTAATTTTAGAAGACTGTGCTTTTTGAAATTTGACTCATTTTCAACATCATTATTTTTGTCAGTGATAATAATCAATCGATGACTTTGTGGTGTGTGTGTTTTTAGTCGTCAGGATTGATGGTCTTATTTTTGTAAAAGTCACATGACCTCAGGACCAGTTTTCAGCTGCTGCACTAAAATTAACCCTTCAGTTCATTGGCTGGCTGACGGACACACATAACCTTCTACGGTATCATCTGTGTGTGTGTGTGTTCATTCAGAGCAGTGATCAGAGGAAGAAACAACCAAAACCAAAGTGAAGGAAGTGAGCAGGTAACACACACACACACACACACACACACACTTTCTAATGAACCAAACAGTTCAAAACCTGTTTAAACAGGTTTTCCACTCTTGATACTCTTATGAGGTGTTTGTCAGTCCTTGTTCTTGTTCTTGTGTTTTTGTGAATCAGCTTCAGTCCCGTTCTACAGATGAACATTGCCTTCATACAGAAACAGGTCCAGTGTGTGTTTAGCCTAGCTTAGCACAAAGACTGGAAGCAGGGGGAAACTGTTAGCCTCCATCAAGAGAGAAACATCCACCAACAACTCTGAGTCTGTCTGATTTACACGTCATGTACAGACGCAGATACAGAAATAAGAAGGAAGAGAAAAGAGAAACCGTTTCAGCAGCAGTTAGTGTTGGAGCCAATGATGCAAACTAGCAGTTTTCCCCTGCTTCTAGTCTATGTGCTAAGCTAGGCTAACAGTCCTGGACCTCTGCCTGTACTCACAGATGAAACTGATCTCCATCTGAAACATGTGACTGACAGAGAATATTAGGGTTTCTGTCGGGCTCAGTTGTGTTTGGGAGATTCAGTATTGTTCCTCAGTCCTACTTTAACACCAGCACGTGTTTCCTGACAGGTTGCCCTCATGTCGGTCTCTCAGATCACTCCGACCCTGTTCCTCAGCGGGGCCGACGCCGCCCTCAACGCCGCACTGGTGTCGCAGAAGGGCATCACCCTGATTGTCAACGTCACGCTCAGCCACGCCTGTCCCGCCTACCCGGGGGTGGAGTGTATGCGGGTTCCCATCTCAGACCTGCCCAGCGCCCGACTTGGAGACCACTTTGACCATGTGGCCGAGCGTATTCATGGCAACCGTGCAGGGGGCACGCTGGTGCACTGTGCCGCCGGCATGAGCCGCTCACCGGCGCTGGTGATGGCGTACCTGATGCGTTACAGAGGGGTTACGCTCCGCCAGGCTCACCGCTGGGTCCAGGAGAGCCGACCCTACGTCAGGCTGAACGCCGGCTTCTGGGACCAGCTGCTGCAGTATGAGAGGAGGCTGTATGGGAAAAACACAGTGAGGGTGGCAGCGGTCGACGAGATGCCAGGGACACTGAGATTGATGCCGCCGCCACAGCACCAGGCGAACTGGTTCACGCTGGTACCCAGGTCACCTCTGATGACCCGGACATCAGTGATGTCACAATCGCAGGCGATGACGCCAGCAAACAAGCGAAGACGAGGAACCAAATCCAGCAACATCAATATTGACCGACTGCTACACACAAACAACAAATACATCTGACAAAGTTTTCCTTCATGTCTAAACACAGTGCCTTCATTACCCACAGTGCAACTCGACCACTGACAGACACCATCCTGACCTCCACAGCCTGACCTTACACCTCTCTAAAGCGCATTGACGCTGGCTGTAAATCAGCAGGCGTGTAATCGTTCATTATGGACACAGCTTTCCAGGATCTCTGAGCTTCCATTACAACGGCCCAGTCACACCAGTAAACCTCCTCACCTGATGCACAGGTGTCCTCCTGTACCCTGTGCCATCACAGATGCAAAGAGATGTGTTCAGAGGTTAAATGGGTCTCAGGCCACATCCATTTCTATGAATTCAACAGATTCACAATCTGCACAAATTTAGTGTTGGTAAACTTTGAAACTCTGAATTTGTGCCATTGACCAATAACAAGCCATCCTGACTGTGTTGACCTTTGAGTGGACAGAGAGTCCAATATGTGTGTCACCATCCAGCTAGCTTAGCTAACTGCTAACTGCTACTGTGAATGGCTGGTGCTGTGTACTATATCGTCAGTTTGCTAGCATGTTAGCCATTAGCTCTGCAGCTACAGTCGTTATGCCAGAGGTCACCAAGTCTTTAGCACCGAGGACCCACATTTAAACTTTCTGGTGTGACTGGGCTGGAAATGTTTTACATTGATTACAGAAAAAAAGATATTTTGTTTTGTTTTTAACTGAAGTGTTTTGTAATACTTCAGTTTCTGGGTCCAAAATTTCTGGATCATCTTCTGAAAAACTCCACGAAGAACCATTGTTGCTCAGGATATTGAAGAATTGGGACCTTGTTGAATGCTCCAGTTTACTTGATTAAACCAGGTTCTGGTTTCACAAACACAGACTCTGATTCAGACTTGAATCTTTTTCTGAAACAAACTTGCAGACTTTAGACCTCTGAGTTCATCGGTTAGACGAAGCTGTCTGGTTCCTCATCAGGACTAATCACTCGATTCTGCAGTGAGCTGTCTGTGTTCAGGACAGGTGTTCCGGTGTTCACCTGTCTCAACCATCATAACTGCTGCTGAGGTTGTAGCAGCAGTTAACTTAACCTTCAACACTTCGACTGAAGAAATATGTAGAGATAAAAGTTGTTATTTCTCTAAGTACTCACTTACGATTTTTCTCACTTACGACAACATGTACAGCTGCTGCAAACATCTCATCCACACTGGAGACCTTTGTGTGGCTTGTTTATTATGGCGGTAGCTCTGTAGTTAGATATGTAGAAATGTGGCCATCAGAACTCTGATTGGCAGGCGTCAGTGAACACAACACCAGACCAGTTTGTAGACGGTGATTCAGACATTTGAAACCAGACTGGATTAATAAAGTCTCTTTTCAAACTGAGCTTTGTTCTCTCCAACAGAAAAGTCCATTTTATTTCCTTAATGTAGACGATTGATTTACTGGAGAGTTGAGAGGTGAATAATTAGCGACCTGGATGCCTCAGAAAGGTTTTAGTTTTTATTTTGTTTGTGACTTCCTGAAGGTTTGTTCAGACTGAACACAGAGTGAAAGTAGTGGATCTGATTTTGGATGGTGTGAAATGAAGCCAAGATTCATCCGTGTGACTTGAAAATGTTTCAGCTTGAGTGAACAATTTGTGCTTTATGAGTCATTTCTGAAAGTATAAAGACAAAATAACACAAGTACACAAAGTACTGGAGTTCAAAAATGGAGATAACTTTAACTACGTAAATCTATGTGGTAAATTGTGTTGAATAAACACAAACTGCACAAACAGTCTGATTAACATGGGAACAAAATGTTATGAATCACCTGCTTCTATTTTTAACTCAGCTAATCTGAACACATTGATTTGAAATTATGAAGTTGTGATTTGGTTAAAAAAGAGCAAGCAGAGAAATCAAAATTTACGTGAATATGTAGTTAATTTTCTATATTTTTTCCCTGATGATCAAAAGGAACTCAAACATTTAACGCTTTTATTCACTGTTCATTATTTTCTTCGGGTTGTTTCTTTCAGTTGACTTCAGGTTGTCTGAGCAGCTGCTGTTTTGGCTTTGGACACAAGGTGGCAGTGTTTAGTGAGACCAGCATGGAGAATGTGATGGTGACCAGTCCTGAGACTGTTGTGAAAAAATAGTAGGTTAATACTTCGGGTTGTTTAGACTCTACATGGATGAGCTGCTGAGCCTCAGTGCAGCTGGTTTTACATGTGTCTGTTTCATTTTGACTCTGTTTTGTGTTGAGATTTCGTTTCCTGGAGTTGGTGAATCTTTTCTGCTGCAAACACATTTGGAACATGATGATATTTGCTGAAGAGATCTGACACAGATAAAGATACTGAACTGTTAGTATCATTATTTTGAAGTGAGGGTTCCTGGTTGTCATCCCTCTGGATAAGTTCTCCTGGATGCAACCTGCATTGTTGCTCATGGGTGGGAGTCCAGTGAGGGATCTGGTCCTTGTCACTGCACTAGTCACTCTTACTGGTTGGTCGGGAGAGTTGGTTGTGGTTGTTTGTTTTGTTCAATCAAACAACGACGGCCAACTGTTGAGTTCTTATCTGCCTTTTTTGTGTTTAAATTTTCCAGAACTTCCTTTCTGTCTGAGACTCGTTGGTGACGTAAACCTGAGCAACACTTTGGGCCTTTTGTAAATTCACTGTCACCTGATGTGTTGTGTCCTGTTCTGTTATCAGTAAACTAGATTATTGTGGAGCTCTTTGTTGACACAAAATGAAGAAAACTCATGAGCTGTGCTCAACAGACCTTTGAATCAGGCACTGTTGGATCTGGATCCACATCAAAACCTAATCATTCACCTGATCACTTGTTAACAGCAGGGTGTCTCCAAAGCGGGTTCAAAAATGTCAGTTAATTTGCTAACAATCAGTCAAGCAAACGGGTTTGTGAACGTAACATGATCCTGATATTTGAAATGGTGGATGTTCATAAGGTCGGTGCGTTCAGACGAGCTCGGTCGCTTCTGTCGATCATGTGAATCCTGGACTGGCCCAGTGGGACGATCATGCTGCAGACTTATCACACGTCACGGAGGATTGTGGGTAATGATTTCACCCAGATGTTCGATTCAGTAATCTGACCCTCCAGATGTCTGAAACTGGACTCCGGATCTCTTGTCTGTCTGTAGGAGAAACCAGGTGAAGTTCTCTGGAGCGTCGTGTGAAATGATGAGTCGAGGCTGAAGTCCCGAAATTCAACTGGATCACTGAAGTCTGAGATTTGCCGCCAATATTGTTTTATTGTTGTGTTATTGACAACACGAGTGAGGAGTAAAGGAGTAAAGAGCCGAGACAGAAGTTCAGAAGCAGCCGGTCCATCACCCGAGCAGCATCACGTCCGTCCTTCAGGTCTTTACTCATCATGGAGTCCAGCTGTTTGGTATCAGTGTGTGAGAACCACAACACATAAGCACAGAGCGGCAGGCGCCTCCGAGTCGGAACCAGCAGAGTTCATTCTGTCCACAGGAACAACGAAGAACCGAAACCTCGTCGAGCCAGAACCTCGAAGCTGCTCGAGGCCGAAGCAGAACGATTTCATCCCTGAACCACGGCTGGATGGAATCTGCAACCGTTCCACAGCGTCGACGCTTGTTTGTGCCAAAGAAAAACTTCTATATAAACAAGATCAATTCTAATAGATTACAATAATAGTTTCTATTGTGAGAATGTGGCTGTTTGAATCATTTTAATCCTCCAGCATTAAAATGTCTCCATAAATTCATAAAGACTGTTTTTCCTCATTAAAGAAGCCTGTGATGAATATTTCACCAGCAGGCTTCATTTCCGCCTCAGGTGTTTCTCATATGTTTCATGTTTCAAGTAGAGACAAAAATTCAAACCGACACTGAAGCAACGTTACTTTCAAAATAAAAGCACATATTTTGAAAACCAGCTAAAATGTACATTTAGACCAAGATTCTCAAATGCTTACAAACGAGATGAAACAAGAGGAAAATATAGTTTAAGTTGCCTGATTGTGTTGTGATTCATGTTGAATTTCAGAGAAAACGACTGATGAAGAGTGAAACATAAAAATATTTCAATGTGAGTCCCTTTGATTTGACCTGACGGTGCTGCAGTCTGTTCTGATCAGTCAGATATTATCTGCTCTGATACAGATATTATATACATATCTATATTCTTTAGGTCTGAATTTCACTATTTTGGATTCTTCTTTCAGCATTGAGCTTTTATTATGAAATCCTTACAGGAAGTCGTCGCGTGTAGTTCCGGCTGCTTGACTTCGGAGCAGCTCGGCTGAGCTCGGCTCTTCTCGGTTTGTTTTCGTCCTCCGGAGCAGCGACATGAAAACCGGATCCCGCGGCGTCCGGCAGCTTCAGTACCGGACAGGCGGCGCGGAGCGGAGCGGGGAGCGGGACCGAGCGGCGGCAGCGGCGCACAGCGGGGCCCGGCGGCGGAGCTGAGAGGCCCGGACACACCGAGCGGCCGCCCGGAGGCAGCGGGGCCGGGCTGCGGTGCACCGACGGCGGCTGCGGCTCCAGGCTTCGTGCGGCTGATCCGGTCTAACGGAGCCGGAGACATGTACCAGGTCCAGGTGAGCGGCTACCGGTCCCCAGAGTCACGTGACCGAGCTCGACGCGGCTGCGGGTTCTCAGCGGTCACGTGACCAGAATCATGTTTATGTCACTAAAAATATCAACATGAGAACATTTGAGTCTTTGGATCGAGCGACTGATCGACTGATCGATTGTAGCTCAATGAGCCGCAGTGAAGATCAGACATCAGAATGTTTACAGCATCAGTTTGATGTTTCTGTGATCGATTTTCATCAATAATCTGATCATTTTTCTCCGGTTCGACTTTCTGAGTCTGTGAAACTTCACTTTTCTAGTTTTGTGCTTCGTTTTCTAATTCTAATATTTTTGCTGTCATTGATGCAACTAATGACTAATTTCATTTTCGATTCATCTGACAAAATTTTCCCTAATCGATTAATCTTTTGTTCAATAAAATATCACTAAATAGGAAAAATGTCCATCATGATTCCCTGAAATGAAAAAATTTCCAGTTTCTGATCTTTGAAGACAAAGAAAACCAGCAGCTTTCAGTTTGCTTCACGAGGAACCAAATGTCAAAGTTCATAAACGTCAGAGATTGGTGGAACCAGATCTTCAGGTTGCTGTAATAAAACGCAGATCAGGCCGTTTGTTCAATGAGCCACTGAAAAGCTGCTGAAGAGTTTTCTGCGTGGACTCGTCCGGATGTGGGTTCAGTGTGTTCTCGGGTCTGGTCTCGCTCTTCAGTCTCGTGTTCGTATGTTCCTGATCCTTCAGCCGTTTCAGCGGCAGAAACCTGCAGCTTCGCTCTCTCGTCGCTTTCACGTTTGATCGTCTCCCTCTTTTTCATTTCCACCACAGAAACCTCGTCTTTAAACTGTGGTAAAGACAGAGTCGGGTCAAATCTCCTCCCACGAACTCTGTTAGACACTCAGTGGCCACTTTATTAGGAACGCCTGAACAATCAAACTCAATATACAGCTCGAGCACGACTGATAATGTCGGTACTCTGTCGTTCACCGACTCTTTGTGTTTCCGCTCTGCAGCTTGATGTCGAGCGTTGCTCTGGGCAGGAGATTGATGATGATAGATGAAACCTGGACTCCGAGTCAGCCCAACTCTGATTTCCTTCTTTTGTTCTCATGTGTTCTCGTTTAGTTCCCGACTGAGTTGAACTCATTTGTTTGTGTTACTAATGGACAAATACAAAACAGCAATACATTCGATTATATGAAACCATCCAGACAAAAGCAGTCGTACCATGAACTGCAGCCTGTTGATGGTCCCCACAGAACAAAATATGACCATGAGGATATTTGTCGAGATTTCCTCATTGATATGAAACAGAACACTAAAAAATGAAGCGGAACAGAGTTTTGAATCAGAAGCAGCTGCTCGGAGGTTCTGGTTCTTTTGTCCAAAGAGACGTTCAAATGCAGCTGATTGGACGTTTGAAGAGTCCAACAGCAGACTTTGATCTGCTGCAACAAAGTGCAGATAAAACAGAAAGAAAGTGAGACGCAGCACGAGTCAGACACAACTAGCGCGCTTTGATGCCACGACCACAAGCTGCTTTTCTTTATACTGTCATTATTTCGATATGAACGAAGAAAAACAGCATAAAGGGAAAACAAGTTTCATTTCAAAGATGCAACAGTCGGGTTTCTCATCAATTCTTCCTCAAGGAGAATTCAGAGCTTAATGAGATGCATCATTTTCCACCGAGCTGTTAAAGGTAAAAAAAAAAAATTATTTGCACTATTTTTTATATCTTGAAAAAGTTTTTATCTGCTAGATCCCAGTAGACAAATGTTTATATTCACGAGATAATATTCAATCAAACACAGTCTGGTGAGGTGTTCCAACAACAGGCCTCCTGAGTCCTTCAGGCTGGGATCCACATCACACATGTAGTCCAGGTCCAGACCTAGTTTCAGGGTCTGCAGGTCTGGAAAAGGACGTTTTTATAGACCAAAGAACAAATTGATTAATCGAGAAAGTAATCAGCAAATTAATTGATAATGAAAATAATCGTCAATTGAGTCGTAATTGAATCAATAATTCAATGGTAAGAATCATTAATTTGTGCAGTGAATTATCAAAAATGTAACTTCTTTTGGGCTAAAAAACAGAGATGATTGACACAAAATGAACATTAAGAGTCCACGAACTCACCATCGGACTAAACTGCGAGAATGTCCGTCCAAACCTCGACTCCTGAACGTGTCTTCAAACAGCAGCGGGTCACTTCCTCCCCCCGCGGAGGGACAGAGGGAGGCGCTCGACGGGGACACGTCTGACCTTGGTGACAGTACGAGTGTGAAGAACAAACAGCTTCCTGTGAGTCTGATTACAGAGTGAAGAGCTGACGGAGGCTCGTTCTGATTGGACGGAGGTGGTGTTTGTGCTGCAGGTCACCTCGGATCCGGTTCACATCAAACATGCTGCTCTGTGGAGGATTTTAATCAGAAGTCATCATGAGGACTCAGTACAGGCTGAGGTCATGACATCACTTCCTGTGTGGTTCACCAGCTTCTCAATGAAATCTGTCCAGGACAAATGAGCTCCACTGCAGCTGCTCCTGCACGACACTGAAACCTGCGTCAGTCTCCACTGTCCCACTGTTAACGCAGACGAGGGTTAGTGTGTTCGTGTTCAGTCTTTGAATCAGTGAGCGAGGAGCTGCTTTTTCTCTTGTTTCACTGTTTCCTTGGCCTCAGCACTTTTTTGTCCTTTTCTTGTTGTTTTCTTATATTTTGTTAAAGCTTTTATTTCTTATATAATTTAAAACCTAATGATCTTTGTTCTGGGGCTGCACGGTGGTGCAGTGGTTAGCACTGGTGCCTCACAGCTAGAAGATCCCTGGTTCGTGTCCCGGTTAGGATGCTTGGGATCCTTCTGTGTGGAGTTTGCATGTTCTCCCTGTGCAGCGTGGTTTTCACCGGGTACTCCGGCTTCCTCCCACAGTCCAAAAACATGCT
>JAFREQ010000178.1:450000-467500 GCA_025331565.1 Holacanthus passer
AGGCCTCTTCAGAAGGAAACGCCCTCCTCAGCGTGACGACCAAGGTTGGCATGATGTCCACGCTTGTTCGATTCCTTTCTCCTGTTTTAATTTTGAACTCTTGCTTTTTGCTTGAACCTCAAAGCTGCTGCTTCATGTTTTGTTTCCACTTCAACAGAAACTTTATCCAGCAGCTTCAGTCTCTAAACTGTCCTCAGTATTTTTGTGTTTGATGTCTGGACAAAGTTTGAGGAAAATGCAGCCTGAACAGTTCCAGGTGGTTTTGTCGTATTGTTTCTAGTAACATTGCAATAACAGGAGAGGCAACAAGAGGAGTTTGTAAAAGAAATCGACAGTTTAACGCAGAGATCTGAGCACCTGATTAAACGTCCTGACTTTAAACTTTATGGCCTCGACACAGAAGAAAGAATCATAAACGTGCCGAGTCTGAATTATTGAAGTGTGTCGATGTAAAACCATGTGACCTGCTGTTTTAGTTGTTTTTATGCATTTTAATCTTGAAAACTACAATGATCAGTTGCACATTTAACACAGACAAAAGAGAAACATTACAAACCAGAATTTATCAGCAAACAAAAGTGTAAACTGGCAAGCAGCGAGTAACTAAACCACATCGAACTCATTCTTCACCTGTATGAATGAATTGATCAATAAATATCCATAAATACTTGATGAAACTGTTAAACGCTCAAACTAATCAATGAATTAACCTCATAACAATAAGTCCTTATTTCCACTTTCATCATTCATCTCTTCACAGACTTCAAAGTCTGCAGGCAGAGGCTAACATGCTAACAGCTAACATGCTAACATGCTAACAGCTAACAGGACATGCGAGTGCCGGTCAGTCACGTTACCTTCACCACATCCTGTTTGTTCCAGACATTTAGTTCTCAGCAGGATGGAGGCGTCGCGTCGCCTCACTGTTAGACTCAGTTTGATTTATTCACTAAAAGACCACGAAGTCCAGATGTGAGAAGCTCCGAGTTGATCAAACTGTCTCCTTCAGTTCTTCACCTGCAGTCGTCAGTGATTCACAGACGGTTCAGGTTCGTTAGGTTGTTGTTGCTGAGTTTAGCTCTGATGGAAGTCGTGACGTCCTCTGAACTGTGTGTAAGCCGGTCGATGCTTTGATAAAAGTGGCTGGTGACACGCAGCGAGTCGTAGCTTCCTCCATGTTGGATTCATTCATTCACGGGGGTGAATCAGCTGATCGCAGTGATTCCACTGAAAGGAGCTGATGACTCAGTGAAATGTTGTTGTTTTTAATGTGACTGAGCTTTAGTCTTCAGTTGTTTGGGTTTGAAGTGTCTGAACATCAGTGGTGCCGCCTGTGATGAAACGCTCTTATTATTATTGAATTATTGTTAGATTTAAAATGTGTATCTTAATATTCTGGTTTCATCTGTTAATGTGGTTGTGTTTCTTCAGTTAGTTCTTCCTGTTTTCTTCCTCCCGTCTGAAGTCAGCTGACGTCTGTGGAAGTGAACAGACATTTCTCTGGATGTTTGTATGAAGTGAGGTTTGACCAGTGTTATGAGCCTGGATGTTCTTTACTGGACGGTGGAGCCGTTCTGCTCTTTCACAGGATTAAATACAAGCATATTCCAGTTGACATGTGGACGGACACGACTGTGTGGATTAGGATTAGGAAGGCAGACACACACACAGATCTGTGATCAGGTTAAATCAGGCTTCAGACTGAACCAGTGAGTTCAATGTTGTGCTGTGTCCGTTTCCCAGAATGCCTTTCAGTAACCCAGGAGAGGCCTCGGTCTGCTTCGGCTGGTCCTTCCTCGTCTGCAGCCGTGATCTGTCTCCATCAACTCAGACTGTCTTTGTCGTCTGGACACTGAATCAAAAGTGGACAATCTGTCCTGGAAGACTTTCAGGCTGTTAAACTTGTTTGTTCACATGAAAAGTGAGAGTCGTTTGACGAAGGACAGGAGTGCGTTAAGTGGGTGAGATTTTCTTTGTCATCAGCCTCCTTCGCACATTTTAACATGTTGGTCTCATGTGTGAATGAGTCACATGACGGCGCTGTGATCACCTGAAGCACCTGCGCAGAGTTTCATACCCGGAAAGAGACGACGTGTAAAATCTGTTTAATCAACTATGAAACAGAGTCCAGTTCAGTTCTTCCTGGTTCAGCCTCAGTAATAATCAGGTTCATGCCGACTGAGCTGATGAATGAATGATCCAACTGAACTCTTTACATACAACATGAGAGCTAATAGGAATAAATGAGGCTGTCAACTTACCATCTTAGCATTTAGTGATTGTGTATGTTGGATTTAACCAAAAAGGCAACAGATTTCTATTAATGTGAAATCAGGACTTTCATGAGAAGCTTTACTCAGAGATTCACATGAGCTTTTCTCATGTTGGACATTAATTGAGACTTCAGCTGCTGAATAAGTTCTAAAATCCATCAGTGATGCAGCCTGAGATTCATTAAAGATTCACGTCATTAAACGCAGGTCTGTCTGAGTCACTTCAACGTGTGGACGAGGTCGCAGCCTTACGTGTTACATGTGTGTGAAAGGTTGGACGCAGCTCTGCCTGATTCCAGCGTCATGAAGGAAGCTTTGGACGCCGGCGGCCTGATTGTCTGAGTCTGTGTTTAAACTCCTTCAGGCTGGTTTCAGTCCTCTGCTTGTCCTGTTTCTGTCCCGTCAGCAGCTGCTCTGATGAATTAAACATTTAAAGAGATTGTGACGGTGAAATCAGCAGCAGCTGTGTTCATGAATGGATTTAAGAATTAAATGTGCATCACTGAGTCACCTGCTGCTCTGAAAACGTTTCCAGGTTTCAAACAAACAAAATGATTCTTTAGGCTTTAAAAATACACGAAGAGCTCCGAACCTTTGGAGGATCTGATCATGATGTGACTCATTCAGAAACATTCCATTATATTTGGACCAGTTATCCTTTTATACTGTGCCATGTTGCACGCTGACCTTTGTTCTCGCTCTTCTGCAGCGAGCGGCACAGATGGACAACAGTGCCTGTAAAGACGTTTTCACCGTCCTTGGAAGTTTTGTTGGTTTACGACACTCGACTGGATAGAGATTAACATCAGATCGTTTTTATCCAAAATCGCCCGAACTGATCAAACATTTTGGCCAAAGGCAGTGATGCTCGTCCTTGGAGCCTTGAAGGTCTCTGTGTAGATCATGAGACTCGACTCACGGGCTTTATTGCTGACTGTTGTGTTCAGGTGCAACATGATGACAGCGGTGGCTCGTTGCACCTTTGGCTGAGTCGTTGTCTAATGCCGCCCTCCTCCCTCATTTCATTGGCCGTCGGTCTCCGCGCCGTCGGAACAACTCGTCTCGCATCTGATTCTGCTGCAGCTCTTTTCCATTAGAACAGCAGCCGTTCGCCGAAGCGCCTGGTCGCTTCCTCCGGTGAACCTGCTGGTGGCGTCGTGTTGTGTGCAAACACTGGATGTAATCCCACAGTCGCCATCGTGTTATTCTTGTTTCTTGACGACTGAAACAACCTTTAAACAAACAATGTTGGTCTCTTGTGTGCGAGTCGCGCCACCGGAGCTTAGAACAGCAGAGTTCAGTAAAGAAAGGCCTGTAAATACTGTTTCTATTCATTTATGAAGCTGTTTTTTTCCTCCATCAAATTCATTAAAGCCGTCTGTCTGTCACATTCTGCTCTCCTGTCTCTGACTCTGGTGTTTATGGTCTCCAGCTGGTCCGGGAGCAGCAGGAGAGTCGACCCCTGCTGAGTCCATCCATCGATGACTTCCTGTCGGAGAGCCGGAGCGACGCCCCCTCCACCCGACCCCTCACCTCCAACACAGCAGGTAGACTCCCTCTAATTATCACCTCCTCACCCCCCTCCGTCGCCCCCCGTCCTCCTCAGCTCAGCAGGGATCCCGCTGCTCATCAGCACCTCCTCTTCAGCTCGCTCAGGCTTCTGTTCACATCCATCCTCCCGTCCCTGCTCCGCCCTCCGTCCTCTCAGGTGGTGTAACTCTGACAGACAGGATGCTGGACGTTTCCTCAAATCCATTTTTAGGTCAGAGATCAGTTCACCGCCTGTTTACAGGGTGTGGAGACACGATGGCTGGGACTGATGCTGCCTGTTGGGTTTGATGCTCGCAGCAGTGGAAAGTAAGAGAAGACTTCAAAGTGTTTTTTCCCACATGAGCAGCACTTTGGTCCAGACACGGTCCATCCAACAACTGTTGGATGTGAAATGTGGTTCAGACGTTCAAGCTCCCCTCAGGATGAACTGTCAGAACTTTAATGATACTCAGATTTTTCATCTAGCGCCACCATCAGGTCAACACGTTAATGTGTCCAACACTTTGGTTTGTGACCAAACACCTGCAGAACTGATGACGTTCACATCAGCCTCAGCTGATACTGATAATTAGCTAACGTTGGTGTGCTAACATGCTAAGTTAGCTATCAGTGCTTTTAAATTCAGTTCTGCTGCTCTTCTTCTCTTTCTTTCTGTCTCTGCTCTGTTCATCTTCCTCTACATGCTGCAGAATAAACTTTCTGGCCTTCTTCTTCTTTTTATGTTTCCTCTGCTCCTTTGTGATTGTCCCAAAGCTCTTTGTCCTGGTCCAGCTTCCCGTCTGTCCTCCTCTAACCTCCTTTCTTCTTCGTCTCTCTGACCTCAGCCTCTGTTTCTCTGTTTTCTTCCAAATCTCTTTGCTCTCCTCTCTCTTCCTGTCCTCCTCTAACTTTGTGTCCTTGGCTGTCCTCCTTCCTCCTCTGTGCCCATCTGTCACCTCCGTCTCAGCAGGTACCAGCCATTAATTAACACCTCTGACCTGCTCCGTCCTCCTGTCTGCTCGCTGCTCCTCCTCACATTCATTATGAGCTTTAAACAGACTCTCTGCTCTTTGTTTGTTTCTGTATTTCATAAAAAACTCTCCACATCTCAGAAACTGAACAGCTGAAATTTCATCTGTTCTGGTCCAAATTGGAGATCAAACAGTGGCGTCATGTTTCACAGTTTTAAAGGTGACATTCGCTGATCTGTTATTGTTGCTTAAACTGAACATGTAGTCTGATATTCAGGGGCCTTATTGGTCATACAGCTCAAATAGGAATATGAACAGTTCAATTCATGATGCAGTGGAACAAAATATCTGCCACAGTGTGAGAGTCAGTTCAGATGTCTTTGGATTTACAGCCGGACAAACACTTTAATAAGCATCTTTCTGCTTTGTGCAGCTTTCAGTTTTCTCTTAATCCTGGAACATCCAATTTCCACTTTATTTTAGAACCAAAGAAACATTTTGAGTCTTTACAATTTCTGTAGCAGAGTTGGACAATGTGAAATTGTCACTTTGATTAAGCATGTAGTTGTGATCAGATATTAAGCTGCTGCCCCGTCGTCCTGCAGTCCTGTCCACAGCTCTGGACCTGGTGGACCTCAGCGAGCCGGGGGAGAGCAGCGGGGCCAGTAATGGAGGCAGCAGTGGCAGCAGCAGTAACAAGGACCAGAGGAGGAGCCCTCTGAGGAGGAAGGGCAGCTCGAGGAGCCCTCGACGCCGGACGAGAGCCGAGGAGACGGAGCTGATCCAGGTGGAGGTGGAACACCTGCCTGCCAGTCCCAGAACACCTGAGAGGATCTCACTGGACTCAGGTGCTGCAGACTGAAGCAACACACAGGAAGCATGTGACAACAGACATTTGTATTATGTGTTAGACACAAATTCTTAGTAAGCTGATAATGTGCCAGAATAGAGAAGAGCAGAGCCTTGGGGAAATCCAAACTTCGTTTGGAAATTATTGCATTCTGTTATTCACATTTTACACAGTGTCCCAACTTTTTGGTCATCAGGGTTGTACAAACAAGCAGAAACAGGTCATAACTCAGTCAGCAGGTGGCGCTACAGCAGTGAGACTCAGCTCACGGAGCTTATTAAGATAAACAAAACACACTGAACACCCAATGCCCAAAAATCATACTCTGAGTCATAACTCATATTTTCAAATTCAGTGTGACTTTCACTTCTCTGACATCCGTCCATCCAGCAGGAGCCGCGAACAGCTCATTCAGCAGACTGTGAATGAGACTGTTTGACTCAATGTAAACAAATAAAGGCTAAACACTGAGTCTGTGCCAGTCTGGAAGACATGAGGATGGTGTTGGGGCGCACAGTCCGCAGGATTTTGTCTGAAGGGGGCGCCGCAGTGTCAGACTCAGCCTCCAGAGGCTTTACAGTGTGGACAGATCCTCGGATCAGATTGAATGTGATGTGTATTTTTCTGGTCTGAATGTAGATTTGCAGTTTGTGTAAAGTCCCTCCAACAAAGTCAAACGTTCTTTTGGGAGGAGTGAATAAACAGCTTTGGCCTCGCTGATGTGTCTCCATGCTAAAAGCTACAAAGATAAAGTACTGATATCAGAAACACTCAAACAGTTCACATGTCATCAAAACCAGTAAAATCCAAAGCGAACCTCTGAGGTCTGTGTGGTCAACTTCATCCACAGACTCCAGATCAGCTGCTGTCGGACTGAAAACAGCTTCAGTTTGTTTTTTGTCCTCATGTTGTTCATTTTGTTAAAAGCTTTGAACTCACTCAGTTGTGAGTAAAAACCAGAGGATGCTGACTTTAATCTGAGCTTTTACTGTGATGAGAACTGAACTTCCTGTTTCACCTCTGTGTCCTTCTCCAGCTTTCAGGACTCTGTGACCTGGAGTGTTGTTTTCATGTTTTCATGAAATGATGATTCCAGTTTTGTGACAACTTGTGTTGTATTTCTGTAGTTTTGCTGTGACAGACTTCAGTTGGAACAGAGGGGAAACAGCCTGTTATTCCAGCGGTCTTAGTCTCTGATCAGGTCTGAAGCATCATACCGTTGTTGTGTTCACAGTCAGTCTGCCGTCTCCTCTGGACAAATGGGACGAGGTGAACCTGGATGTGGAGGACGGAGGACGCCGCAGATACGAGAAGAGATGCACCTCCCACCACTCCTCCAGTGAACTGCTGTGGTGAATAGAACCCTTAAACCCCGAGTGTGTGTATTAACCACAGTGATCACACAGAGTCTTAATGTGGACGTAGTTTGACAGCAGGCAGACGTCTGTCTGTCCGTCTGTCCAACATGTGGCTCCTCACAGCTTCAGATGAAGACAGCTGAAAGGCCCTGACGTCCTTCCTGCTCTCTGAAGCTGTTCTGTCAGAGAGTCTTCAGGATGTTGTGCTTCAGACTGTGGCTGTAATGAACCCTGCCGTCCTCTAGAGGATGCTAATAGAGCTAATAACAGGTTTGTGTTTTGTTCCCTCAGGTCTGCAGAGTTTAAAACTGATCCTCTAACAAAGAACTCCTTCGACATCCACAGCTTCGATGATCTTGACTTCATATCTTCAGCGCAGGTCAGCTGCTGCCTCACACCGCAGTACTGCTGGTATTTAGACTGTACTTCATCCTGTCCAGAGTACTACGAAACGTCCGTCCTGACACAGTCCACTGTTTTTATTCAGCGTAAAACTGAAAAGTTGTGTTGTGAAAGAAAAGTCCCTGCAGACACTCAGCTCACCTGTTTAAAGTCTCTATAAATACAACTTTGACTTTGTGCTAAAGTTTTTTTTAATGTCTGTCTTCACTGTCTCAGTGACAGCTGCTGGCTGACCTCTCTGTTCTGTGTGTGTGTGTGTGTGTGTTCAGGACTGTGGGGCGTCCAAACAGCGCAGACGGACTCGTTCCCTGTTGGCCAGAAAGGAGTCTCTGGAGGACGAGTTTGTCAGAGCGAAGGCTGCTGTTGAGGTATAAACACACACACACACACACACACACACACACACAGATAAAATGTCCATAAAAGTTCTCACTAAATTGCCACTTGCTGAAGTTATCACTTTCTAAAAAAAGTCCTCATCTTGAGAAAAAGTCCCTGCTGGTTTCAAACGTTTCTCTTTATTTGCTTTTCAAACAAACCTTCTCTTTCTGTGAAAATCATTGGTTTCCAAACGTGTTCACTTGGTTTTCCTGCGTTTTGATGACGGTCGAGTATCACCGGTTTTTCCAAAGTGCTCGAACAGCAGCTCTCGGTGTCGTTTGCTGTGTTGAATATCAGACGTTTGCTGATATCATCGGTATGTTGCTGTACTTCCTGTCGTCTGAGTCTCTTCTGAGAACTCTGTGATTCAGCAAACATTCAGATTAATGATGCTGCACTCAGATCAGCCTCTGTCAGGATGAGCCAGCAGACTCAGGATCAGTTTTCATATGTGGCTCTGAAAATAAGATCAGAGTGTCCTCGGCTGATCTGCTGTCCAGCTCCGTCTGGACGACGGTCTCGCTGTAGTTTCACATATTTGACTTTGTTGAAATGTGATAAGACATGAAAAAGATTTGCTCCAAATTCCAAATGTTTCTTAAAGAAACATTAAAGTTAATTAAATTTCTGATCCACGTCTCATCTGTTCAGTCACAGACCTTTGAAGGCACCCTGCTGTTTTGTTCTTTCTCTCTGGAAACCCCTGAAATCTACACGTCTCTCAATCTTTATTATGAAACAGTCTACACACGACGTACAACCACCACCAGCAGCTCACGTCATGTAGCTGTTAGCTTAGCGTTAGCGAGGTATTTTTTTTTGTTTTTGTAGGCACGAAAAAGCAAAATAACTGTTTTCAACCCTGTTTTCATTGATGAAGGTCATTAAAGAAAAAAAAGCAAAAAGTCAATGATCTAATTTCTGTTTTCTCTTTTGTGGATTTCTGACTTTCAAAATGACGAGGTTCAATACTTTGATGATTTCTGAGGAGAATTTGTGTTTGTGACAGATTTGAACCTTCATTATCTGGTTCATTGGTGATGACAGAGGAATAATCATACACACATTATCAGACCAGAAACATCAGTTACAGACCTTTCTTAATGTTCCCACACTGACACAACTAACTTGTGTAATTTACATTAAATGAATGTGAAATGAGCAGGTTCTTCCTCTGTGGAATAAGTTCAGAGTCGTGGGGAAGCTGACAGAGAACTAGCTGACGTTTCGAATGAGAGCCGTTGTTGCATTTCTTTGACTGTGACTGGTCACATCTGGCTGGTTGTGGTTGGTTCAGGTTGGTTGTGGTTGGTTCAGGTTGGTTGTGGTTGGTTCAGGATGGTTCAGGATGGTTGTGGTTGGTTCAGGATGGTTGTGGTTGGTTCAGGATGGTTGTGGTTGGTTCAGGTTGGTTGTGGTTGGTTCAGGTTGGTTGTGGTTGGTTCAGGTTGGTTCAGGATGGTTCAGGATGGTTGTGGTTGGTTCAGGATGGTTCAGGATGGTTCAGGATGGTTGTGGTTGGTTCAGGTTGGTTGTGGTTGGTTCAGGTTGGTTGTGGTTGGTTCAGGATGGTTCAGGATGGTTGTGGTTGGTTCAGGATGGTTCAGGATGGTTGTGGTTGGTTCAGGATGGTTGTGGTTGGTTCAGGATGGTTCAGGATGGTTGTGGTTGGTTCAGGATGGTTCAGGATGGTTGTGGTTGGTTCAGGTTGGTTGTGGTTGGTTCAGGTTGGTTGTGGTTGGTTCAGGATGGTTGTGGTTGGTTCAGGTTGGTTCAGGATGGTTCAGGATGGTTGTGGTTGGTTCAGGATGGTTCAGGATGGTTCAGGATGGTTGTGGTTGGTTCAGGTTGGTTGTGGTTGGTTCAGGATGGTTGTGGTTGGTTCAGGATGGTTCAGGGTGATGGTGGTTAATGTAATGGTTTGATTCAGTCTGGAGGAGATGAAGTAAACTGACTGCTCAGTGATTAAAGTGCAGATTTTCTCTGTTAGATATTTAATCTCAGGATCTCGTGTGGATGAGTTTGTGTCGTTCTGTTCTTCAATCCCATCAGTTCAGCTCAGTGAACCAATCACAGCGTCTCTTCTGATTGACGAACTGCTGATTAAAAGCTCTTCTTCATCAGAGCTGACAGTTTCTGAATTTAGCTGCAGGTGTTTTAATCCAAAGAGACTCAGAGGTTAACTCTGTCTGACTGACATTCAGTGGTAAAGAAAAGCCAGTCGAGTCAGCACATTTCTGTCTCTGTTCGCTGTGGTTCACTTTACTCCAGAATATGTCAGGATTTATCTCAGTCTTTGTAATTTGCACGGGTTGATTAACATGTGAGAAGTTTTGGGGCAAAAATGTTGCCTTGAGTCTTTATTGACCCTCCAACCCTGTGGGGCCTTTACTGTAGCTAAACTAGGCTCAGATGTGAAGGAAGAATTCTGCCAGTCTGTGTGTTAATGGATGAAAAAAAATCACGTCTGTATTCAGATTTGTGAATGTGTAGACAAATCTGTGAAACCTTCCATCCAGTGGACAAGAGAAGACTGGACTGTCCTCTTCTCTCCGGAGGAACAGCTCTGTCTCCTGGACGTCACTGGACGGTTCCTCACAGTCCTTTTGCACATGCTGATTGTCTCCGTCTGCCGTTCGTTTCCCGCCTGAAGCTGATTGGCTCTGACAGCCTTTGTGTCGCTGCGCTCTGGTCCAATAACCAGCTGTCTGGATTTTAGAAGCAGCTTTAATATTGACGAGAGGAAAATGTGAGTATGAGCCGAAAGTCTGATCGCTGTGTTTGGAGGAGGTGGAGTAAGCGAGTCCTCAGAGCCCTGATCCAGTATTTCTATGTTCCTGACTCTGGTGTGACGAGGACGTGACTGACAGCCGAAGACGTGAATTTATAAAACAGTTCATGTTCTTCATGTTCACTGTTGGTGATCGTCAGTTTGTGATCAACATGACACCAAAGATGAACAACTGAGTTATAAAACAGCTGCTTCTTCTTGATAATAAGTCAAAGCTACAAGAAGCCTGTGGACATAAAACCTGAAGGAAGAAGCCAACTACGAGTCCCAGGGTGCATTTGATTAACAAACAGCCAATCACAGCTTCACATTCTGTTGTTGTTGCAACTTTGTCTTCTGCTTTCTAATCTGTCTGTGACACTGACCGAGTGTTTGCCGTGTTGCAGTCGGACACAGAGTTCTGGGACAAGATGCAGGCCGAGTGGGAGGAACTGGCTCGCAGGAACTGGCTGGAGGAGTCAGAGGAGCAGGGTCCGATCCCGCCGACCGTCTCACCCGCCGAGAAGGTCAGTACAAAAAAACCTGGTCGCACAAACGGGGATGGAGTTTGGTGAGTTCTCCGTATTAACAAAAGTCAATCACGTCCTTTCAACATTTACTTCCTGTGTTTCTCCCAGATGTTAAAACATTTTCCCAGCATGCACCTCTCCTTCATAGGAGTCTTTTCCAAAGAAAGAAGTCAGTTGACCCAGATGAGAGTCAGTTATTAATAATGACAGATTATTACTGAGATGGATGTTTGTCAGCATTAATCTGTAGTTTTAATCCTCTGACCTGAGATCAGCATCAGTAATCCCTCCTCCGCTCAGGTGTTACATCACCGTGCCGACGGAGGCTGATGTCGACACGTTAACAAACATCTGTTCACACGTGTCCACCTCGTCATATGTAGGTCGTGGTTTCACTCATTTCTTCTTTAGTTCACATACATTTCATCTTTAGATCAAATCTTTCAGGGTTCAGACAGTTTGAGGATTTGGAGGTGACTGAGTATTTTTGGATTATTGAGGCTTCTAGTTATAGTGTTGAAAGAATTGTTGCATCAGTCAGTTCCTGGTGAAAAAAGAAAGGCCGGTAAAATCAGCTGAGGGCTGTGATCATGTCTCACATGTTAAACAGTATCTCACCACTCAATAAGTTAGTGCTACTATATGGCCAAAAGTATGTGGACAGTATGTGGACAGCTGAACATTCTGTCCACCCTCGACAGTAGAACATGTGACACCACATTCATTAACAGCCTGGACTTATTAACTGTTCATTAACTAGTCAACGGTTTATTCTGTCAACAGAATAAATGTTGTGTGTAAGATGGAGACTTTCAGAGAGGCTGAATAATAATAATGATAATAATACATTGTGTTACTGATACTTTTCATCGACTGCAGACCATCTATGATAGTTCTAGTTTACAACGTGACCTTCTTTAATTCAAGTGTTATGAACACGAGGTCAGACAGCTGATTCGTCGTCTAGCAGCTGACCAGCGGGGTTAACCATAGACGCTGTCATGGTGATCGCAGATCGTCTCAGTGTCACCAGAAGATCAACACTGAAACAACAAGCTGAGTAGATGGTCTGATTAAATTTGATTCAATTAGGAAATGAGTGTTCCTGAAACTGACTGCGGCTGTTTGTCACTTCCTCCCGCCGCCGCCACCTGATCTCAGTTCACCTCTAACGTCTTCTCTCAGCGCTACAGTGGTAATATTTCATGGGTCATGTGACCTGTGTTTTGCGTCATGTGACTGCTGTGTTGGATAGTTTTGTCCTTGAGTTGTTGGGGGGACAGATGGTTTCTGTCAGACAGGAGCTTTCTGCTTCTTCTGGGTTCACTGAAATACTGACCCATTAATCTGAAACATTACAGACCTGAACTGACCTGAACACCGTAATAGAGACCTGTGAGAGGTGTGGACTGCCGTTCTTAATATCTGTGGCTCTACATAAAAATATATTTTATATGACAGTCATCATAGAATACAACATTAAAATGCAAATTAAAAGACAGAAAAAAACCTCCTGGAAGTGAAAAGTGTCAGACCCAAACTTTTTCCCTTTGAGGGTCCAAACTGAAACTAAATGGTCACAGGCCAAAAGCAAACTCCTGTTGTGTTATGTTGAACTGTTGTGATGTAAAATGGTTCCTTTAACTGACTGACTTCACAGTCTCGCTCAGATTATGAAAAATAATAATATGATCCTACATATTTAGAGCATTTTTACCTCACAAACAATCAAACAGCTGTGAAGGGCAGCTTTGGTCTGGAAACCTGGACATGAATCTTCTCTGACAGACTTTATTGATTTCATGTGATTGTAAAATTTACTGACCTGATTCTTGATTTAAAAATTTTTTTTTTTTTTTCACAGACAGTTGAGATAAGTGCCGACTGATTCACTGATCTGTTCAGTTCACAGAAACTTTCTCTCAGTGACAATTAGGGTGTCATCTGCATAGTAATCATAAGATAAGATAAGATAAGATAAACCTTTATTCGTCCCACAGTGGGGAAATTTGCAAATTTGCATCATGTCAGAGACTGAAAATAAATCTGCAACTGTTAAAATAATCGATTCTTCTTTACTCTGTTTAAGCAATAATGTCAAACATTTGATATGTTCAGCTTTTCAGATCTGAGGATTTTTAATATTATAGTAGATTTTACATTATAGTAAATTGAATAAAATGAAATAAAATAATGGCCCTTGATGAAATGAAGTGACCTCCCACAGGTAACATGGTCTGATGTCTGTGCAGGGTTACTACTTCAACACCAACAACCCGTACAGAGACTGGCCCAACGCCTTCGCTGAGGGTCAGGAGAAAGCCCGGGAGGGAGACCTGAACGCCGCCGTCCTCCTGCTGGAGGCCGCCATCTTACAGGACCCGCAGGACTCTGAGGTGACACTGAACCTGCAAATGAGTTAACATGTCTCCTAAACATGATGTTTATTGGAGCTCTAGGTTTTTCTATGCTAACAAGTCAATGGTTGTTAAAATCGTGAAGGGTTCACCTTCTAATATTAAACAGGAGTTCTAGTTTATCCATTTCAGAGTTTTTACCTGCTGGACTGACTCTTCTTCATGTGTTTTCAGGCCTGGCAGGTTTTAGGAATGACTCAAGCTGAGAACGAGAACGAACAGGCAGCCATTGTGTCACTGCAGAGGTCAGACTTCCTGCTTTCTGCGTCTACAGTAATATCGCCCCCTGCAGGTCAGACAGAAAAGTCGATATTTAAGTGAATCCAAAATACACATTCCTGGGTTCGCTGTCCAAACCTGTGTTCTGTTGTGTTAAGCACAATGAGATCAATTTCTCAATTACACGAGAGAAAAGCCTTAAATATTTCTCTCTGTCAGAGAAATGAAGGTCGTTTCTTCTCTACAACATCGATTCAGACATCTGTGGCTCAAACAAACCAAACTGAAGTGAATTCACTTCAATTTGAACTGAGAAGCATTTTATTAAATGCCTAGTGATTCAAGACACAACCAGTAAATTCTCGTTGGTTATTTAAAAGTAGCCATTATATTTTTAACATTTTAACAAACTCTGTTTTGTCAAAACCAGAACAAACTGATCGTCAACGTCATCGTAACCAGATTAAAAACAGGAAGTCACAGTGTTGGAACAAAGACGTGTTCATGTTAATGTTAACCTCATCATGTCAGTCCTGAAGATCCAGATCCTTCAGTCTCTAACCTGTCCCACCTGCCGCAGGTGTCTGGAGCTCCGCCCCAACAACCTGCCGGCTCTCATGGCGCTCGCCGTCAGCTTCACCAACAGCGGCATGCAGCGGGAGGCGTGCGATGCTCTGCGCCGCTGGATCTGCCACAACCCCCGATACAAACACCTGGTCCTGGACCGCAGGAGCCCCCTGCAGGGCTCCCCGGCCACGCCTCGCAGGGGCCCCCGCACACCAGCCAGGTACCAAACATACAGCAGCCCTGGATCACTGAATGCTACAGTTCCCATGAGCCTCAGCTGCTGTTACTATGGAGACAACTCCATCTAGAGCTGTGACATAATCAGAACGCTTGATGATTTAAATTTCTGAATTAATCCGGCGACTTCTGCAAATATCAAAACCCAAATGTCACCATCGTCTGTGTGTGTGTGTCTGTGTGTGTGTGTGCAGGTGTGAGCTGCAGGATGTGCTGCTTCTCTTCCAGGATGCAGCTCTGTTGAATCTCGACTGTGTGGATCCAGACCTGCAGACCGGACTGGGAGTCCTCTTCAACCTCAGCTCTGACTTCAACAAGGCTGTGGAGGCTTTTACTGCAGCGCTGACTGTCAGACCACAGGTGACACACACACACACACACACACACACACACGCACACACACACGCACACACGCACACACACACACAGTTGATCAAATGAAGATTTTAGTTTTATACTTAAAGGACATTTTTCTGATAGTACTTCTGTCTTTACTGGAGTATTGCAGTATTACAGTGTAGTACTGGTACTTTTTATTCTGAAAGCTCTGTGAGCTTCTTAAAACTTCTGTGGCTGTCGGACATTCTGTTTCTGTCCTGATCCAACTGGTTTTTATAGAAATATTGATGTTCAGGTCTTAATGTGACTCAGTCTGTTGGTTGGTATTTGAATATTACTGATGTTTTTGAAAACACTGAACTTGTTGAGTTTCAGATGAGCTCATTCGTTCCATCCATTTGGTTTATTAGACTCTGCGACAAACATCAACGAGCTGCTCAGCAGATTATCTTCAGACACATGTTGAAACTCTACATGTTGGTTCTCTGGAGCTGCTCGAGGTTCAGGTTTGACACTCAGAGGGAACCACAGAGGACCACCAGGTGGTCGGACCTGTCACCTGGCAGTAGTCTGATGATGTCATGAACTTCCTGTCTGCTCAGGACTACCTGCTGTGGAACCGTCTGGGTGCGACGTTAGCGAACGGAGACCGCAGTGAGGAGGCGGTGGAGGCGTACACCAGAGCTCTGGAGCTGCAGCCCGGATTCATCCGGTCCAGATACAACCTGGGGATCAGCTGCATCAACCTGGGAGCTCACAGGTAACACAACCAGGCTGAGTTCATCCAGACAACAGAAGAGTGTCAGCACCTGATTCTGAAATTAAACAGATAGATCGATAGATAGATAGATAGATAGATGTACTTTATTTGTCCCAAACTGGGAAATTCTTTTGTTGTAGCAGCTACAGTTGAAACAACACAACACAGCACAACACATATCACATTAAACAAAAAGGTTACAAGGTTACATGACATAAAACAACATACAGCGCAACAAAGTACCCAAAAACCACTAATCCTATGAGTAATAATGTCGAGGTAGATGTGATGTGCAAGATATGCAAAATGTTGTGCAAAGAACATAAAGTGACCAGATCTAGTGCAAACAGATCAGATCAGTCAACTACAGCATTGTGAGTCCAGTGAACAGGAACTCAAACTCAAAGAGGAAAAATATCACGATGATGAAGATGGAGAATCTTCGCAGTGTTAGCTGAGACTCTGTAAGTTTAGAAAAGAGAAAGTGGAGAAAGTTTCAGCTAAAAAGCTGCAACTCCTGAACTCAGTGATTTATATGCTGTGAAAAGCTCGAACTGGAATAACAACACATTCACTCACTGTACACCTCCACCCAACACTGTACATAATGAAATACTGTAAAAATATATATATATATAAAAACTAAACCAGAACTCATCACATTATCATACATTACATCACATAACAACTTTTTGCTTAATCCTCTTTATTGTGTTTGTTCTTAAGTTAAATTCCATTTTCAGGAATGCTTACAGTAGATCTGATGTGGTCCTGGCCTGACCTGGTCCTGGTTTGGTCTTGCAGGGAGGCGGTCAGTAACTTCCTGACGGCTCTGAACCAGCAGAGGCGGAGTCAGCGCTGTAGCCACCAGCAGATGTCGGCTAACATCTGGGCCGCCCTACGAATTGCCATCTCCATGATGGACCGACCCGAGCTGTTCCAGGCCGCCAACGTCGGGGACCTGGACCTGCTGATGAGGGCCTTCGACGTGGGCGATGTGTGACGGTGGACGGGGTCTGGTTGGACTGAAGGTGGTCTGATGGGGTTTAGTTCAGAGGAAATCTGAGTGTTGTGGATAGTTTGAAACCAAAGACACAACGATGGCTGCAGGAAAGTCCTTTAACAGCACAACCCTTTATCTTCCTGTAAGAACACAATGTGTAACTCAGCGCTGACGATGAAGCTTTGTTTGTTCAGAGCGTCTGCAGGTGCTTAACAAGTCCTCAGACGTCATCAGTTCAGTTTTCAAAATTAGGCCTTAAAGTCCTTAAGAATATGAGACAATAAAGTCTTGATTTAAAGAGTAACTTGAAGAGGCTGAACAGCTTCTGTGGCCACGCCCAGCAGTGATGTCACAGTGTACTGACACACCCACAGTCCATCTCTACATCGCTGCAGCAAACTGTGACTGTTAAAACACTGGAATCCAGAGAAAACGAGATTTTAGGGGCTGTAAAGTTACTCTTTAAAGAGATCTTTCACATTTTAGTAAGAAGCCTCTGTTTTAAGTTGCTGTTGATGCAAACTCAGCTCTTCCTCCATGTTCACCTGCTGTCTTGTGCAGTATGATGTTTATTTCCACGTCATGAAGTGAAAAACTTCCTCTGACTGAAATATCACTGACTCGTTTGTTTTAGTCTCGTCTATTTTGAGGTTTGTTCCCTGTCACTGTCATTGAAACACTTCCTGCACAAATGTTTCACACTAAAAGCCTTTAAGCCTAAAAGCTCAAAGCACGTAATTCTGCCTTTCCCAGGCAGGCTTTTAATGTGAAACAACTACAGGAAGTGCTGAGTTTCAGTGACAGCAGCTTCACAACAATCAAACAAACCTCAGTGAATAAGAGAACTGTACTATTGTTGGTGTTAATATGACCTGACTGTTGTTGCTCTGATG
>JAFREQ010000179.1:0-167500 GCA_025331565.1 Holacanthus passer
AAGATGTATAGAGACGGAGGTCCTCATTCATCAAACTGTCCCAACATCAAATCTGAGCTGATCTTTATTAACATCATGTGCCAACAAGAATCTGTGTGATTGTGTGAACAGCACAAAAAAAGTGCCTCTTTCAAGAGCAACTTTCTTTCTGACCTCCAGTGGTTGAACTTCTCACCTGATGGCCAAAGTGTCTGCAGGTCTGTGAGCTTCCAGCTCAGTGAGTTCACTCCAACACGTTAAGATGAGAGGTGAAAGGAAGCTGGCTGCTCCACAGCTGCTCCTCTTCTGCTGTGAACAGGACTGAAGTCCCTGCTGCTCTTTCTACTGGATGTGCTGCCTCACTGACTGACAGCTGATGAAGGGAGTCTCTGGAAACACTGATTTATTTCTCACTCCTGTTGTCTGTCTTCTTCTCTCATCAGCTGGAAGTGGTGATGTGGAGAGACGACGAGTTGCGTCCTGATGATCCACAGAGGTTGAAGCAGCAGCAGCAGCTTGTGTGTTTCCAGGCTCTGACTGGGCCATGTTACTGGGAGGTGGAGAGGAGAGCTTCATCCAGCAGCGACTGACGGAGGAATCACAACAAGTGACGGTCAGTGCTGCAGCGTGAACTGCTCTGAGATCAACTCCACCGTCACACACCATGTCAAGTCCACCGTGGTCCCCGTGTGTCCCTCTGGATGTGAGCCAGTGTCCTCAGTGTGTGTGGACTGCTCTGCTGCTGCTCTGTCCTTCTGCACAGTCTCTGCAGACACACTGAGACTCCTCCGCTCCTTCTGCTCCACACTCAACCACCTCCTCCACCTGGAACCTGGACCTGGATTTCATTCTTTCCTTCATTCAGATGTTCTGAAGCCAAAGTGCCTCCACAGATCAGCGCTGTTTATCACAGAATAACTGTAGATGAACACGAGTTTAAACTGATTTGTCTGTTTGCTTTAGTATAAAATAACGTATAGACACGTTTATGATTTGATGCGATGTGCATCATTTCTTCTGTGTTTCAAAATATGTGAACAAAACTTTATGGAACAATATTAAACAGAATCCGTTCAGTGATCAGACAAGATAAAGCAGAACAAACATTAGCCAGTAATTAGACGAATTATTTTAATTTTTCTGTTATATAAAATATATAACTATTAAATGACAGTTCTGTTGTGGAGATGAACTTTCTGTACAATGTAATTTCACCTCTAAATATAACATTTACTTCATGGTTGTTGTGATTTTTCTAGCAAATCTTAAACAAGTTACTGGTTTTGTTCCATATGCCCTGAAGAACATAAGAGACAAAACAACAAATTTTATGTCATCCAGATTTAATCCCTCAGAATCAGTTAATGGACAAACAGATAAACATCCTGCAGTGGTGCAGAAATTCAAAAGTCAAATCAGCTTCTCATCAAATCTAGACAGCAAATTTAAGGTTCGGCTACAGAATATCAGAACATTAGACAATTAAATTCTTTGACATGGTGTGGAAAAATTGTTTTCGTGAAATTAAGTTTTTAAAGTACTTTTCCCAGTTACACTGTGCTGGCAAATATAAAATGAAGCGGCCGACATACGAAGTTCAGGACATTCACCTTTGTCCTCAGAGTGTGTGTGTGAATAAGTTGCGTGTCGAGTCTCTGTTGTCTCTTTTTCTGTATCAAACCAAAACCAAAACGTTTCTCTGCTTTTGCCTCACCACCACCAAAAAGATGAATGAATGAAACACGGACTATGACAGATTTCTATAACATAAACTCACCTGTTCTGCAACCCTTCGACGATCCTCTGAACTGAGAACCCGACGCCTCTTCGCTGGCAGAGTCGCTGCTTTGCTCACCTATGGAATGGAGAGAATTTCTGTGAAGGACAAGGAGAATTCATAATAATAATTTAAAAAAGGAAGAGAGAGATAATGATGAAAAAAGTAAATGATCACATTACTAACAGGAATCCTTATTACCTGATTTTTGGAAGTCCTGTTCGAACTGCTGGAGCTCGGCATAGAGGAATGAAAAGCCTTGCTAACATCTCATCCAGCTAGCTAACTGTGTTTGGCGGAACAGGAGCGGGAGAAGCCCCGGATGTAGCTCCCTCCACGGTCACTTGCCTGCTGGATTTTTCAGTCTGGTTGGTCCGGTTTTTCCTCCAGCGAACGTCTCGTGAAAGGATTTTTTTGTAAGAAAATTACCGAATTTTCTTTCGCTCCCATAGTTTCCTCTGAAGCTGCCAGCGTCTCCTGAAAATACGTCCGACTCTGCCGCTTCCGTGGGTTTGCGTGAGTGACGGTTGCTGTCGCGCCTGCGCATCTAGGCGGCTAAGGGTGTGACTTTGATTGACAGGTGTCGCAAATCAGTCAGATTGAATGAGGACGCAGAGAGCTGCGCCCGGAGGAGAATCTTTAAGTGACCAATTAGAGAGCAGCATGAAGTCACATGCAAGCCAAACGTTGAAGAACATACAAACAGTCATTTTTTCAGCGGCTCTGAAACTTCTGTATTTACACAAAAAACTCCAAATTAAACCAGTGTGGAATGTGGAAGCTGAAAAGCCAGACACATTGTATGAGTGAACAGATGTCAGAATTATTTTTATTAGGTCATTTATGTTTACTGTGTCTATACTTTCCTGCAAGTTTGACGGGGCGGCGCTCGAGCGCCCCCTATTGACAAGCCGCCACTGCAACGTTATACTGAAGTCACAAAATCGAGTTGATGCAACAGTACATTATTATTATAACCTCCACGACTTCATATACGACATGCAGAGCAAACATTGTATTGACTTCCTGTACATTGTACAATTGTAGAATATAGAATATCTCTTCACACCACGTGACCCTGATCAGTCTTGGCTCTTCCAATCAGGTGAACAACCATATTTTTGTTTTTAATCTGGGTGGTCTGTGATACTGCACTGTCATTTGCCTGTTTGTATTTACTCTTTTTATAGGATTTTAGTTTATTTATATATATTTTTTTAAAATGTGCCTTTTTACGTTGCCTTGAGTTTCTTGTCCTGATGCCTTTCTGTGTCTTATAGAAAGCTCTTGAATGACCTTGTTGAAAAATCTGTCCTTGTCTGTTGGTCATCCATCTGTCTCTACGTCTGACTCGACGACAGCTTCCTGTTTGTCCTGATAAACATCCTTTGGACATAAGAGATTTTCCAGTGTGCATCACTAACTTCAGACTTCAGAGCACCTGAAGTCTCTCCATCTGTCAGGGCAGATTTCAGCTTTAGCTCTTCACTCACTCTTATCTCATAAGACCAGTAACCATAAACATTGTTTGTTTGTGAATGCATTCTTTTTATTTACATTTCCCAACGTTTTTGGAATCAGGGTTGTAAACAAACACAGAACAACACTGGTTTCATTAACACTGAACCATCTGTTGTTCTTTGGACTTCAGCTTCTCCTCCATCCTCACAAAGTGAAATCAGAGTGACCTCAGCGTTTTCGTTCTTTTCAGCTCGAATGGAAGAAAACTGGTTCTGCAGACAGAAGCATTTCAGTCTGATGGGAGAAAAGCCAAGCCTCCTCCTCCTCCTCTGGTGAAACACAATGTGCACGACTGGGTTTCAAAAAGGTTTTGAAAGTTGACATTTCTTCTTCAGCCTCAAACAGAACAAAAGCAGGACAAATCATAGCAAAATGTTTAAACACTATGATCAAAAGCAGCACATCTTCACCTTTGAGAAGCTAAAATCATGCTTGAATAGTTTGAATTGTTGCTTGAAAAGTCACTTTGATCACTGAATAGTTGTAGATTTACTGTCAGTCAGCTACATTTGATCTGTTTCTAAAGCAACAAGTAACTACTCATAAAACACTTGTAATAACATTATGATTTTAAATGATCTATTTTAAAGAAAAAAAACACCAGATTTACAGCAAATCATCAAAGTTTATTTCCTGCACATTTAAAAGCAAATAAAAGTTTCCATCTATGAGTGACAGCCCCATCATTTCAGAAACCCCCCAGCTCAGTTCTCTGTGGATGTTCGAGTGATACCAACAGGTCTCAGCTGTTTCCTGTTCCTGCTGTTTGTTGGACGACCTGCAGTAAATGAAAGGACACCACAGAATCCAAGAGTCCAACATGCAGCAACAGTTCACGTCCACGTCTGTTACTCACTGAACCACAAAGCTTGAAATGACAACTCTGCAGTACAGGAACAGTGCAGATTGAGTCAGTGTCGTCCCCTAGTGGTAGAAAAAAAAAACAATAAAAAGACGAAACAGTGCACAACCCCGACCCACCCACCCTCCTTTTAGTCCCAATCTGTCACTCCAATAAATTAGCTCGGTAATTTGCTCTCAGTTCATCATCCATCAGCCAGTATTTACACCAGTGCTTCAGCCAGTTCAACATTTTTACAATCCAAAGAAAAACAAACAAAAACAACAAAAAGACTACTTGGTAAATTATTTTTCTGATTTTTGTAAAAAGCTGCTTGAGGAGAGAAGTCAGAAGTAAACGAATCTACAAACAGGACAGTAGAAAACAGGCACACGTTGAGGCTTTGGGGATCGGTGACTTTCAATTCTAGCTGCTCTTTAAGTAGAGAAACCAAATGTTGAGCTTGTTCATTATAACCCAGCCTGTCAGCTGACATTCGAGAGGGTGTCCACAAGACGAGACCCCTCAGTCCCCAGAACCTGGGAGCACTGGGGTTTACGTTTAGGGTATCAGGGTTTAAGAGCAGGTTTCGATCCACCACAGTGCTCCACTCCGCTCACGTCTCTTCACTTATTTCCTGTCCACAGATTTCTGATCATGATGCCTAAAAGTGGGTTCACAGGATTATTTGGTTGAATAAAAGTCTTAAAGTTGCTTGTGTTGTCCATCAAACTGTCCAAAAACCAAAGAGATTCAATTTACCATCAGGGACCAGAAAGAAAACCAGCAAATATTCACATTTAAGAAGTGAGAACCAGAGAGCTTCTCAATTCCTAAATGTGATCTTTAAACAATCACAAAATCTTCAACCACACTTGGTAAACGGATGTTGATTTTGTTGACAGTGGTTCAGGAACAGATGTCACATGTCTATAATCACTTTAATACCAAACCCATTGTGCAAATAATGTCTGAAGGCAGCACAGCACAAAAAAACCCCACACAGTGATTGTTACTGTAAATCTGCTCTTGCAAGCTGCTTCCATTTACATGTTCTTGTTTTTAAAGTGTTCTTTCGGCTGCCTGACAGAGTCACGTTGAAAACAAACCCTCCGCAGGGTCGTGTGCGTGTACAAAGGACTCAAAAAGTCCACAAGAGGTCTCGACTCTGCTACATTCGAACAGGAGGACGGCACCGAGTCACTGCAGACTTTTAGAGAAGGAGCATCAGAGGTGTGTGAATCTGTGATCGCTGACACCAGGATCAGACTCAGGATCTGTGCAGTGAAATGAGTGAAGGAAAAGCAGGAAGCAACAGAGCAGACGCACAAAATACAAAATGTGAAGAGAGAATCTATAAACTCAAAACTACATTGGAAAGAAAAATCCATAACAAAACAAAAACTGCATTTGTTAGCATTATCGTGGCTCCATTACAGACCAGAGTGGGGCTGCAACGAACGGTTATCAAGTCCAAAACGATGCCGTCTTCAGATTGCTTATTTTGTCCAAACAGTTCTAAAGCCAAAGATACTCAGTTCACTGTCATGTAGACAAATCAAAACAGGAAATCTTTCATTTGAGAGGTTGGAATCAGCAATTTTTAGGCATTTTTCTGTCACTTAAACAAATGAGCGACTAATGGATTTCAGTCGACTTGTTGATTAATCCACTATTCGTTACAGCCCTACAACAGAGTGAGAGGTAATAAACAAAACAATCAAAACTGTCTCACAATGATCATATCAGCAGTTATCTCACTAAGGCTTTAACAAACATAATCTAAAAGAAAACCAACAACCTTTATAGAAAAATGTCCTCACGTGCCTTTTAAACCCAACACACCTGTTTTAGGATGATCTGTTTCACTTCTCTCCCTCCTGTGACGGCTTCAGAAAACTAATCGTTAAACCAAATAGGCTGTGTGTGTGTGTGTGTGTGTGTGTGTGTGTTCGACAGTTTTTAAGCTGAAAGTAGAGAGCCAGCCATAGCTGTGCTTGGCACTGGTTAAAGTTTCTCAGTAGAGAGAGCAGAGTGCGTTCAGTGTGGCGCTCACCTCCTCTTCCTCTTCCTCCTCCTCCTCCTCCTCCACCTCCTCCCCTGACAGGTGGGTGAAGTTGTGTCGCCCTGGTGTCAGACGTCCGTCACTCATCTGAGCCGGCTGAGCGTTTCTGACTCCTTTTGCGAGGAGATCTTTTGGGAGATGCTTTGTCTGGAGAAGAAGGAGAGAGAGTGAGTGTGACTGGTGGATTTTAACTAACTAAAACAGCACAGAGAGGTGAAGCCAGATTCTCTCATGTTGACACATAATTTTCTTGGAATGAGCTTATGACAAACTGTATGGTTCTTGCTTTGTATTTGTTATTATCCGTAGCTCATCTGAGGCCTTGGTTGTCTGAGTATTAGAAACAAATCAATTGGGTATCTTTCAAAGTTACAGTCTTTTGAGAACAAAATGTTGACCTGGAGCTCAGAGAAACTGTCTGTGGAAACACAAAGAGCAGCAGCTTTTTGGCTGCTGGTGTGAGCGGGCCATAAGAAAGATGAAGGTGAGAACACAGAGAGGGAGGAGGACGATGTCATTCAGACATTCTCTCCATGCAAACACAGCCCTGAGAGGAAATCAGGCCAAATTAGTGAAATCACCTGTGTTAAAATGGAATATTTGCTCTTACATGGAATATTTTATAGTCATTTGAGGGAGAGATGCTCCTAATGCTTTTTATCAAACTGAAGCTGAAAATGATTTTTGTTTCAGTGAAAACACTGAACATATCCAGCCACTACTGGACAAACCCACACAAAGAACTTCATTTTAAGCAACATGAAAAAAAATGAAATGATTTGGTATCCAGTGAGATAGGAGAGAAACTGTTCGTGTTTTGTTAACCGAATGAAACACAACAAGAGATCAGAGCATCTGCACAATTAAGGGGAGGAAGCTAATTTGCAAAGTAAAGGATTTCACACTCAGTCCATCATTCAGCTGTCAATAAACACTCCAGCATCAGCACTGCATTTAAGTTTGAGTGAACTTAGAGAGTCCAGACAGACACACACACGACATAAAGCAGACCTCACCTCTGCGACTCTGCACTGAAGACGCAGGAAAACATGACAGCGAGGAAGGCAGAGAGAGAAAAAGAACAGAGTGAGTGATCCTCATGCACAGTGAAGGTTAAAGTTCATTCAGAAACAGGTGAAGCAGGAAGAGAACAGAGACACCTGCACAAACACAGCAGCTCATTCTGGGAGGAAAGAAACATCGAGGGAAGCGTGGAGGGAAAAATAATAAAATCAACCTCGTTATCCTCAGGAAGGACAAGTTTGTTTCCTCATTGAAACTTTTAATCATGAAGGGGTTTTGTTCTCTTTGTTCTTTTTTGAAAAGTTATATACAATGTTGAACAATGTTGTTCTTTTCTGCTCTAAACTGCAAACACAACAATCATTGAAACTTCTTTACAGCAGCCTATAATTTTTTAATGTTTCAATGTATGTAATGTACTTTAGCAACTCAATGTGAACTCCACTCACTTTTAAAGCCTCTTTAATTCAGTGCATTAAATGTCCAGGTTGTTTGATTTTCTGGTTACTTGTTTTCATTTTCTCAGTTTTGTTTGTGATGTTATGTTGATGTTATGTTGTGATGTGATGTTTATGATGCTTTTTGGCTGCTGAAGCTCAAATCTCGGTTGTATCTGAGTTGCGAGACCTTAGTTTGGGGATAAACATGTTGTAAACACTTTTACAAAAGAAGCCACACGTCTCAATGCAGCAGTTTAAAATGGAAGCACTTTTCCTGAGTAGAACACTGTGTGAAGTCAGTGAAAGTTTCTGATTCATCAGGAAACATTCAAGAGATTTTGGGCTGCGTAAATATCTGATGGAAATGAGTCCAGAATCTGAACAGGACGTCAACACCAGCTTTTTGTACTTAACATTTTTGATACTTGATCGTAAAGACATAATTCTGCTGTTCTGGGTGTGAAAATGTTGCAGCTCTACCAGCTAAGAAGATTTCAAAATCGATCCACCTCCGTCTTTAAAGACACGGTGTGATTTTGACTGGACTATTTCCAACAGGGCTGAAGTGTCTGAATGTTTTTCATAGTGAGCTGAAAGCTAAAGAAAACGTTGCACAGAGGTGGAGCCTCTAGTCCGGCCGTGGTTTGTAAGGAATGAAGGTGCAGAAAACAGAAGCAGGTGTGTGAGATGACAAGTTCACAGGACATATGTACAGGTGCGCGACCGCAATACGTGACGCAGACATACTGATCTGGTTGAGTGTTTCCTGAGGGATCCAGCTCAGGTCGACGTCATTGTGGCTCGAAGTTCCCATTTCCACCTTTGGAGCTGGACGCCTCCTCTGTTGGCAAACACACACAGTGTAAGAAACCACGACACATGTTCAAGTCCCACCGGGATTCTGAGTACTGTGATTTGTTTTTCCAGATACTAAGACTCTGTGTTGGTTTGTGTTAACATCTGCACCTTTCTTGACTCCAACAGCTGGTGAAGGCCTACGACGACCAGGAGCCCGAGGCCTGACAGGAAGACGTACATGAAGATCCTGGGAGAGAAGCAGGGAAGAGGAACAAATGACAATTCAAGAGTGAGAACAGATGCAGGAATAAAAGGAGGGATGGAAAAGAAGGCAGAAGAAAATATCACACAAACAAAGAAGTGGACAAGCAGAACAGCAGTAAAAGTGAAATATACGCACGTTTCTCCATCAAGTCCATCCTCTTTTTCAGTGATGGTGACTGTCTGGTTGAACACTGCATCCTGGAAAATGTTTCCCTGCAGACAGGAAGAGAAAGACCAGGCCAGAAAAGCAAAAGAAAGAAAAACAAGGAGAGAAAAAAGAAATGAAGAATTGAGGTTAGGAGAAAGCAAGAAGAGAGAGAAAGGGAAGAATAAGGAAAAGACGAGAGAAAAGGAAAGAGGAGAGGAAAAAGCAGAAGGTGGACAAAGGTCAGAGGTCAGATGCCAGCAGATAAGTGTTGAAGAAAGTGGTGAGATGAGAAAAGAAAAACAGACATCAGTTATTCCTCCTTCTATAACCACCGGCGAACTCTGCCCTCCTCATTGTCGGCTCTGACACACTCATCATATCAGGTTGGTTTAAAAAACAACCTGCAGTTTAATGTGAATTTGAGAGTTTTCAGGGTGACCAGCAGGAAGAAATAAGTCTGACAAAAGCAACGTTCCTGATCAAATGAACAGAAGCTGATGAGTTTAACAGGCAGAACAAACATGGACACCTGGATATTAACAGTTATTGTTTGAGTAGAAAGTCTAATGGACTTGCACAGAACCAAAAACACTTGACTGTTAAAACACTTGTCATTATTGTATTAATGTTTCAGTCCACATATGAATTTTTCCTGATGTCAGCCTGGCCACTGAAACAACAGTACAATAAAGTGAGTACAAATGGCCAAATGATTTTCATCAGGAACAATCTGGTCAAAACATTTAATGCCAGGTTCCAGTACTTGACATTATGATGCTTGATGCCACAAACACATTGCAGGCAGTCACGCACTCTAAGAACCATCATTTCACAGAGGTGCTCAATGCAGCAGCCTTTGTTAGCAGGAAGCATTTGTGATCCTCCTGAACGCCCACATTTGCCCATTATGAGTAGAAACTAGTGCAGTAGAGATGAAAAAGAAAGAGAAATTGGGGGGAGTTTTGAAATATAACTCAATAGATGAGCTGTTCAGCACTTATCCTCTCCTTACATTGCTGTCCTTGTAGTTGAGGTTGATGACGAGTCCGAATGGCCGCCCTCCCATTGGCTCTGCGGGGATGAAGGAGTACTCAAAGGTGGCCTGTCTGCCGGAAGGAACCACTGTGCCGAGCTGGAGAGCCGTGAAGTTCTGGATGTAGAACTGGTAATCCTGACAGGGACCAACAGAACCAAGTTAGAAAGAGCAGCACAGAAATGCTTCGCTGACCCTGAGAAGTCAAAGGTTGCTCTCATGTAAACATGGGAAGTGTACAATGTGTTTTTGTACCTGTGGGTACCGGAAGGAGGCGTCCAGAGACTCCACAATGAAGTTCTCTGATCCTTTGTTGGTGAAGCCGAGCAAGAACTTGACAATGTTGTTGGCAGGGAAGTCTGGAGAGAAACAAGAACATGGTTCAGATACACTGTACTCTACAATATGGAAATCACACTTTGGTTCAGAAGACGACCACCATGTTTAAAATATCGTCCTTTTGCTGCAATCTTCCCTTCAGAGAAAATTACCTTCTCCCTTGACAAACAGGATGGTGGTGTCAGCGTTGGGGGAAGCCTTCACCTCTCCAACCAATGCTTCTTCCTCTTCGTCTTCTTTTTCTTCCGTCTAGACACACACACACGTTTAATGTCTATAAGTATCCATTTGAGTTTCATCTGGAGGTTGTACATAAGAATCTGAGGTTAACTAACGTTAAGGCTGATGTCATCGCTCACCAGTTCTGCATTCTCGTCATCTTCTACTTCTGCCTCGTCGTCTTCGTCCTCTGCCGTCACGTCATCCACAACATCTTCATCCACAGCCTCAGCCTCCTCATCCTCAGTCAGATCCTGGGCGCTCACCATCGGCCCTGACAGGCGGGAAACGAGCAAAACACAGCACCTCTTTTAAAAAAAGATTTTATTTTTCTCACGCCTCCAGTTCTGTTTCCTCCACAAAACAAGAATCACTGAGCGATGCAATGAAATTTCTTCCATGGTTCAACAAGTTTCCACATGGAGATGGATGTTTGAGTGGGACTTGATGGGTCACACAAAGGCAACATAATAGGTAAAATCTCTCCTCCCCTTCAGATAATGTGATAATGTGCGGTGTGTAACTTTTTTTCCCGGGACATTAGACTCTGGTCTAATAGTGCTGATATGATTATTAAGCAGGCTACAGGACCTCTGTCTACACAGCTGAATCCTAATACCTTCATGAAGGTTGAAAGGTGTTTTAATATTTTATCTATTCATACTGATGAGGGAGACTAAATATTAGGAACACATCTCAGTAAAAAGCAAAATTCAACAACAGCTACAGGTGATATCACTGAAACAACAGTCCTCCAGAACAGTTACAAACTGAACATTATAAAATTCCTGACAGGAGGATTTACTGCAGGACTGTTGCATTATTTTGAGCTTGATGGATCAATAAACTGAAAATTGAGCATCTTTGGAAACTTGGATGCCACATTTGAAATGATGTTAATAATGATGATGTTATAATGATGTTCATCATTATTATTATTAGAAGCCTTGTGCATCATTTTATACAGTTTGCTCATGTGACTCCAATATTTGTTGTTTTATTCTAAGCTTTTCAGTCATGTGGGTTTTGAAAACGCTTGTTCACACAACAATGAGCACAATCCAATAGTATAAGACAAACTATAGCTCCAGCATGAGGAACTGGCCCCTCTGGCTGTTTGAATCGATGTGTGTAGTGAAAAATCTCAATGTTTTAATGTGAAAACTCTCAGATCAACTCGTATCACAGTCAGTATCACAGATAATCAGATCTGCTTTACAGACTCACATGTTCTTATGTCACAGATTTACTAACATTTCTGACTTTTTAACATTGTAACAAACGGGCTTACTTCAAATAGAAAAAACCTTGGATGTTGATTCGAGGCCTTTTAAAATAAGAGCCGGTGAGACTAAAGTATCTTAGCCGTTAGCCGTTAGCTAACCTAGCAACAAGCTACATTAGCCAATTTGATGCAGATTTTACACGTGTCTATGTAGTTACTTAAGAGTTTAGACTTCACTACAGTTAGTTTAACTTGTTATGTTTGCAGGATGCTGTTTAGTGACAGTTAGCAGGTTAATGGAGCCACTTAGCTTCCCGGCTAACAGCTAACAGGCAGACAGTAAGGACACGTCAGTCTAAGCAGGCGGATAAACTGCAGACATGTAGCAAACTGTGGATCACACATGTTGACAATTAAACATTCAGACAAAGAGACGCTTCAGGCCAGAACTTCAGAAACGACCCGAATGTGTGAAGAAGATTTTTCCATCCAGTTACATTCAGCTCGCACATGTCAAATGGAGACTGGCCTTCCCGTTCTGCCCAGCAGCTAGTTAGCTGAGCTGCTAACACAAGCATGTTACAGCTCAGCGGCTCAACAAACACTGTCGGTACGACGAGCAGCCGTGTCACAGATTTACCTCTGACGAGGAGAGTCGCCGGGAAGGCTAACAGCAAGAGCAGCAGCAGTTTGGGGACAAATTTCATCATTTTGAAGTCGAAATCAGTGCGTTCTCATTCAGCGTCGGTCAGTCAGCGCAGCCGTACCGCTTCCGGTAGAATTACTCCAGCGCATGCGCAAAAGACATTGGCCAGTTGGTGCTGTGGTGAAGTTTGTTCACCCCTCGAATTCTGTCTCCGCCGGAAGCTCCGGGGCGGTTTGAGTTATCCGTGATGGAGACGACCAGCCGGGGTTCAGGAGAGATCAGATAGACGTTACGCACGTTACGCCAATAAGTTAGTCCCATAGACACAAATTGATGGGGAAACAGATTTCGACATAACACCGGAAGTGTCAGAAAAACCGAATAAAAAATTCTCATTATATATTTTTATTTCTTGATTATTGTTCAAACTGTCACCAAAATGCATAATTTTAAATTTCTTCTTTTAATCTAATGTGGATAAATATTACGTAAGAAAGACAGTCTGAATAAGAAGAACCACATTTCTGTTGACATATTTTGCATTTTTATTTCCACCACATGTAACACACTGCAATAATCATATGGCAAAAAAAGAGATTAAGTGATATATAATTTCAAATAATATGTAAATAAACTTAGTAAAATCTGTGATGACATACAGACTAAATCAAAACTTTACAGTGGTGACATTAGAAGCCAAAAATCCTCAATGCGAGAAAATAAAAGGATTTATAAAAGGACACGGTGTGCCTCGTCCAAAATCAGCACAGTTAACATATGAATACTCAGTAAATTATATTGTATTGCATCTAGTATTTATGAAATCAAACATACAAAATACAAAATGCTCTCCAGCTAGAATGACAACTCATGGCTGAGTGAAGTTTTTATTCAGTACATGACTGGGATGCAATCCACACAGCAAGACAACAAAGCCTAAAAACACAACATACTGGATACAAGTAAAAGAGTAAAATATATCTTTCCAAAACATAGACAGGAGCCTGTGTATCAAAATAGTCTGCAACATACAGAAATCTCAAAGCCTGACGTACTCACACAGTCTGTTCAGATTCCAGTCCACAGAAACTTACTGTGTGTGGAGGTTAAATTATCTGGACAGCACGTGATGTGAAAACCTTTATTTATAGTTAAAAATAAACTAACAAAAAACCCCAAATCATTTGATACAAGAAACAGAAAGACACCGTGTGTTAGTTAAATCCTTTACAAACACAGAGGTTAGTGTTGCTGTTTAACACTGAAGCTGTGCTGTGTGTTCTGTCTGTCTTTCTGTAGATTATATCAGAAGTCAAAAACTTAACTACACTCACCTGAACATGAAATAAACTCAGGATAAATAAATGATTAAACTTGAGAGATCTCCAAACCCTTTTCCTATTAATGTGTTATATTCGACTCAAACTCCTCCACTCATCCCTCTGTCCTCCCTCTTTCCTTTGGTTGCGTCGTTCCCAAGAAAAGCCTGAATTTTCAGTTGTTCTCACAAATTCATCCCACTTTTCCTCCCTATTCTCATGTCTTCAAGACAGATCTCAGATCTTCATGTGTTTCCTTCCTTCTTTCCTTCCTCTGCTCCTCCTTATTTCCTCACCATCCTTAAATATGAGTCTGGTGTTATTCAATATGTTTCTCATTGTCAAAACATCAACTGAAAAAACAAAACCAACATTGTGTCCGTCCGTCTCTCAACATGTTCTGACAGTTCCAAGCCCATTGGTTCCTATTGAATACTTTAAAAACACCTTACAAATATATAGTGTTGTTTTAAAAAGGTTCAGTAATTTTCTCAAACAGCTGCTCACTGTAGTTTTTAACAAACAATAGTGAAGGACGTTGTGCGTTTGTTGGGGACTATTTTCAGCAGCGGATGAATCCACATTTGGTCTCTAGTGAGTCTTTGTGTTTGTGGGATTGAGTCCAGATAAACTACAGTGTGTGAGTTCATGGTGATGGTTGGTTCTGTCTTTTCATGGGATTTATTGACAATAAGAAAACAGAGCACATCACCAGACTTTAAACTTCCTAACTTGATAATCAGACTGAATTATCTTTTTGTTTTATTACTAATTTCATTTCTATTCTGCTTGAATTGCTGAACAATCTGAGCCAATAATCTAATATAGTTTGTTGGAAGTAATTTAAAAAATTACAGATGTTTCTAATCTCTCACACCTTTTTTCTTCATGCATCCATCCTCTTATTCCATCCTCTAGTTGTAAAATTTGACATGACGTATCTACAGCATGCTAGATTTATACCTTTGCTTCTTCTCTCTCTTTGTCCTTCTCTCCTTTCCTCCTCCACATAAGAAGCTCTCCATCCTCAGATATTCTGTCGCCTGGTATCAGCAGTCTGTGACATTCACTGTATTCCAGCAAATATTTTATAATCAAGAATTATAAATGTACTTCTTCTTTAGTCAACGATTGTCAGTAAGACCCAGAAGCATGACCCTGTTTTTGATCATAGATGAGTAAATGGGCAGAATTATATATATCTTTGTGAGTGTCTGACACAACAACTGTTTAAGTCTTAGATCGTGGAATCGTTTTCTGCCTTTAAAATTTACTATAACAGCTCAAAACATCTGGATGTGGATGTAAATGATCCCTGAAATACAAAGAACATCACCAACTGCTGATGTTATAACAGGGAGGGTAAATTTCATTCTTTACTTTTTACCACTGCCTGACGTCCATCTCCTCTCTCTCTGCCTCCTTCCTCCTCCTCTAGTTGCAACACTCCACGTAATTTGCCGGCAGCATGCCAGACTTGCCGGTTCGCTGCACGGTGCCGTACATCCAGCCTTCGTCGATGGGCTGAGCGTTGATGATGACGTCGCCGTCCCTGAACGAGACCTCGTCATGGTCCTGAGCTGCGTAGTCATACAGCGCCCGGTAAACACGCTGCAAACAATATGACAGAGAGAGGTTGGACTTGGGGTCTTTTGTGGACTGTGACGGTCCACATACAGCATGCAAAGATGAGACAATAGGACCCTTACAACTTTGTGTCAACAGTTTGGGTTAATTCCTTTCCTGCTTCATAGCAATGTCCTTGTAAAATCAGCTTCATAAACAATTGGTTTTTCAAGATTGGCGCAGAGGAACGTGACTGGTCTGCACAGAACCCCAACCTCAACCCCATCCAACACCTTTTAGTTGTATTTAAACTGAGAGCTGAGAGCCAGACCTGATGACCAGGTTGCCCCCTGTGGCAGCAAGGCTGGGTGAATGCAGCAATTAACATATCAGCCTTAGATTTAAGTGGTGGTGGACTCTTTTGGAGGAAGGCGAGAAGAAAGGGTAAAACAGCTGAGCATGCATATTAATGTATATGACATGTGTGAATGTGAAGCAGGAAGGTTCCGTGATCAGTGCTAATTATCAAATATCAAGTCATGTATAATGTTACAACAAATTTCAGTGAGGTGCTTGAGTAGCTGTCAGTCAACTAAGCCATCTGAAACTGATGATGGGATTCTAAAGTAAAATACTGGCGATGTTCTCCAGATTCTTTGAGCAGGAACGTACCATGGTGGCTGAGTGTGGCGGGGAGGTGACGGATCTGACAGACGACATGCTGGTCTGGTGCATGTAGCCGTGATACTGCTGCTGCTGCTGCATCTGGACGCCCTGATGATATGCACCAGGAAGGACGGGAGCTGGGCGAGAGACAGACACACACAGAGACAGAGAAACAGAGAATAAGTCCGTCTTTCCTGCATCTGTTTGATAACAGGAGTTTGACAGCAGAAGAGTCTCCTGTGCTGTGACCACACTGTGAATTTTAGGGAAACTTCAGAGAATTATGTGATTCAAACTGTTGAACGACATAACCTGTAAGAAGACGGTGAATTTCAGTTTTACTTGTGGATTAGAAACAGCACTTCAACAACATGGAAGACACAAACGCATGCAGGTGTTTCTCCGTCAGCACCTTCATCCTGCTTTTGTGTGAAAGTGAGAAAGACGACATGAGTAAAGATACCAGGCGTTTCGCTGCTGCTGCGGTCCCAGAGGTCAGAGGTCAGCGAGCTGACAGACTGAGTGTGGCTGTGGGTGAGAGACTGCTGGGAGTGCTGTCTGCTCAGTCTGCGGTCGGCCCGCTCTAACAAGCAGCCACCACCAGGAGGCAGCACAGGACAGCACATCACACATGACAGACAGAAAACAAGAAGAATTAAAGAGAAATAACAGTGAGTGAAAAGAGAGAGTGAGACATTTTGATCTAATAACAACAAACACAGATATATGTGAACATCACTATCAACTAAATAAGTCTTTAAAGGCTGATGAAATTTCATTTTTCTTGTTAAATATCATGATAAACACACACCTGTTAGGAGACACATTAACTGTTGGAGTCTGAACATGAGTTTTATTGACTGAGAAAAATAAAGAATCACCTGACTGATCTGACTTAATTAAAAGAAGTGGCACGAGATCTGTTCCATGCAAACACAATATCTGAAGCTTTTGTTGAGGTAAATTATAACATTATTTTCTCGAGCAGCCACAGCTTGTTATTTCAGCCGAAACAGGAGAGTCAGGTCAACTACCAGACATCCTGCGGAGACTCTTGGACTGGATGTTGTCCTCCAGAGGGTCAAAGTCAAAGATGGAGCCGGGGTCTGTCCTCCAAACCTTCAGGTCTTCAGAGAGGAGGCAGAGGTCATTTGAAGAACACTGACTATGTTTACATGGACTGTGACAATCCAACATGTGTACATCTGTCTGTGAGTGAAATAACACAACTAAAACACATCTCTTCATATGAGGGTCATCAGAAAACACTGCTGGTGCAATGAGTTCCTGCTCAGCGTTCTGTCTCATCTGAGCAAATATCAATCATAATATTGCAGTTCATATGAAAATAGTCATTTGACCTCCAATGGAAGCAGTAATGAAAGAGAAATAAATAAAACCACAAATGTCAAAGCTGGATTCTGGATCTGTCGACCTTAGCTGAAAAAAGTAATGGTTAAACAACCTGAAAACTCAGAGAGCAAAAGTCCAATCGACTGCATCATCTATCCTGCTTTCAGACTGAGAAGGTATAAGAAAAGATATTGCTTTTATTAGTGCCACAACGGGGAAATTTGCAAAAGTGGTGAAGGTGGAAGTGATGTTTTCTGAAGCCAATAATCATATATTTAATCTGTGAAGGCTTAGAGTAAATGTTAAACAAAAGTCTGAAGAGTCAATAAGAGGACACACTGAACATCTACTGTATCTCTCACAGTTCGAGGTCACTGACCTACGATGATGCCTCCTGGTCGTCTGTCCATCTCCATCGCCTGGGGGTGGATCCCTTTGCTGTAGCCCGCCTCTCCCATCATCTGATTGGCTCTCTGGTAGCGCTCCATGCTGGGATCGTCCAATCCTGGCGTACAGCCTCGGCCGCGCGCCCGCTCAAAGTCCTCGTGGTACTTGGCCTGTTGGAGGGAACAAACCATAACACACGACACACGTCAGTGTCAGTACTGTGGAAATGACACATACAAGGAGTTAATACACACATTACTGTTAGAAATTACACACACACACACACACAGGTCAGGGTGCATTCAGTCAGTGAGCAAATAAAACACAGGGAATGTTTTAAAAATCTTTTATTATTAACAAACACACACGTGCTGCAGGTACAGTGTTACACCCTCGTGTTCTTAAATGAACCCTCGTCACTGGTCTGGAAACTTGACCTGTAGAGGTCCTATGAATCTCACCTAGAGAAAGAAGCAGAACACTGGTGTTAACTTTACCCTGGCTGGATATCCGACAGCCTGTCAACAGTCACTAAAGCATAGTTAGAAATGATTTGTTTTCTGGCCAAAACACAATACTCTCAAAGACATAGGTACAATCTGTAACCTCTCATCAACTGAACTATGAGCGTGAACTCAGAACCAGTTCACGTCAGACCGGACCCTCTGGACTCAGATCTACCTGAGGACCTCTAGTAACCGACACACACTGCTCTGTCCTCCATGCTGTCTGGTGGTTGGTGTTAGTAGCGGTGCGTCAGTCCCACCCAATGTGCCACGTCACTCGTGTTAGCTCCTCCCACAGCCCAGGTGGGAGCCAAGGCAACCAGGCTGCTACCATGGAGACTGAGTCCTGTGACTTCCTGACACGCCTGTACTCAGGTGTGTCCAGCTCGGTGCAGCTCCGCCCCCTCATCTCCTGCAGCCCACGCTGGTACTTCACCTGTTTACACACACACATATGATATTACCCAGAGAAATAGGCATCTCTGTGTGTGTGTGTGTGTGTGTGTGTGTGTGTGTGTGTGTGTGTGTGTGTGTGTGTGTGTCTTGCCGAGCTGATGTTCTCCTGGTTCTGTCGGACTCTCTCCAGTTCTGGAGTCACTCCGACACTGGTGGCCTTCACTGCACTCTGCTTGTACTTGACCTGTTGGGACGACAGACAGGAAATATTATGTTCTCTTCAATAATCAGACTATAGCATGTTTTGTCACCACACGCACACACACACACACACACACACACACACACACATTCATGTTAAAGCAGGAATCTGAGATCTGAAGAAGTTCCCATTCGTTGCTCATTTATCAGTTCATTCATTCACTGAGTGGCTTCTGGGTCCACAAACACTCTGGCCTCCCACTCCATCACTGCCTCACACAGTCCTTCGTTCACACACTCCTCCACTCGTTCCCTCGGGCCTCACACTCCTCACCCACACACAACAACCACATAAACAAACATCAACAGAGCCTCAAACGATCCCATCACCACACACTCACTGATGATTATGCTGCTCTTTACACATTATCTGTTTTCAGGGTCATTACTGTGTGTGTGTGTGTGTGTGTGTGTGTGCGCGCGTCCTCACTGAGCTGATGTTCTCCTGGTTTCGTCGGACTCGCTCCATCTCAGGTGTGTCATTGACAGCGGTGCCACGACCCACTTCCTCTCTGTACTGGACCTGAACGGAGGAACCAGCTTTAAAGGAGCAGGACGACAGTTTTCTACAGATACAGAGCATCAACCAACCACAACGTAGCTTTCGTTTATCAGTATCAGTAACTGCATGATTTCTTCTAATCCTTTTGCCACTTCGATGCGACAAAATAGTTTTCAATTATGCAAGTCCAGATTAAATATACTACAGGGAGATTTTAACTGGTGATGAAAGAGTCTCAATTTAATGCTGATGCCTCCTGCACAAGCAAATGATCAACATCAAAACAAATGCACGTGCCAGCAGATCAAGGTCTTTATGATATGAGGTGTGGGAAACGCTACCGCTAGCATTACAGTATGTGCGTGTTTACATACGTCACTGATCTTCTTGGCGTTCTCTCTGGCGAGGACGATCTCTGGCGTCTCCGTGACTGAAGACATCAGGCCTCTCATCAGCTTGGAGTCCCAGCAGTACCGCAGCTAGGGGGCGACAGAGAGCTGCTTTAAAAACAGTACAGAGCTGATTCATAACCCTGCTGTGTAAAATAAACACTGAGCGCAGTCTTTTACAATCAAACTGTGTTTCCTGTCAACAGTTTTCTGAAGTGAACCTGTTTACCCTCTTTCAGTTGACTACTATCGCCTCCCACCTTTTTTGGAATCAGGGCTATAAACCTCATCATTCAGAAGATAATTAGATAATTTGAGTGGCAGGAGAGTGGTCTGTGCTGGACAGGGAATACAATGAAAGTGTGTGTGCTCACAGAGCTGATGTGTCTCTGGTTGGCTTTGACTCGCTCCATCTCCGGGGTTTCTGAAAGCAGACTGTAGCTTCCCTTCAGACGCTCCGCTTCGTCCTTGTACTTCTTCTATAAGGAGAAAGGGAACCACAGGTCCTAACGCTTCTTTGTTGTTTTCTAACAATATATTTAACATGCACACACACACACACACACACACACACGCACACACACCTACCTGGCTGTAGATGTCTTTGAGGTAGGAGGCGTGCAGCAGTTCAGGAGTGTCTGTGACCGTCCCATATGAGTTTTCTCTGAGCTGCTCCGTCTGCTTGTAGGACCTCTGTCTCACACACACACACACACACACACACACACCATCAGCTTATTTGTTATGTGTGTAACAGATGATCTGAATGCTGTTTATTGACATTGTGATGTTCTTACATTCGGAAACAATTATGTTCTTTGTTTAATTTTTTGTTCCATATCTGGTCGTCTGTTTGATCATCGACACTTGATGTATTTTCAAGGTTGATCTTTACTTTTTAATGTCATTGTAAATGCAGTGATGTGCTTTTCACTGCATTATTAAAAAATATGTTTCTGTAATTGTGCATTTGTACAAGTATTCTCCTTTGTGCCAACTCCAACTTAACAAACCTTGAAATTTAAAATTCCATTTCCAAGCTCTCCAGAAATTACTGTCAAGGGGAAACATAAGGGAGCTACCTGACTCTGGATCTCTGAGGCTCTCTTGGCTCTTTGTATCTCAAGAACATCTGCACTCAGCTCCATGCCTTTACCCACAATCTCCCTCTCTAAATCCCTGCGGTACTCCTTCTGTAGACACACACACACACACACACACACACACACATTAACACTCAGGGTAAAGTCAGATCACTTAAAATCACTTTAAATGTGTGTGTGTGTGATGTGTGTTCCACCTGGTTCAGTATTTGATTGGCCTTTTTAACCCTCAGCAGCTCGGGCGTTTCCTCCAGCCCAATGCCAGATAAGCCCCGCCCCTTCACTTCCTGCTCCAGGTCCTTCCTGTACGCCTTCTACACAGACAGAGAGAGTGGCTGAGAGTCAGTACTAGTAAACAAGTTCATTTAATCTGAGACGTCAACAAAAGTGTGAATGAGTAAGTAACGCAAGTGATTGACATAGTACATTGAACAAGTACATAAATACATGATGTAAACTGAACATCTTGTGTGTGTGTGTGTGTGTGTGTGTGTGTGTTACCTCGCTCAGCAGGCTGCTGGCGTTGCGGGCTGTCAGGTATCCAGGTGTCTGGTCTACCTCAACCAAGGCTTTCCCCTTCATCTGCTCCTCGTAGTCCCTCCGGTACTCCCTCTGAGAGAGAGACATTCACAGAGAGAGAGAGAGAGAGAGAGAGCGACTCAAACAGTGTGTGTGTCCTCTTTAGAGAAAACTCTGAAATAATAAAACCTGCTATCAAATCATGTCTTTAGGAAGAAACACACACTGGCAAATTTCTGTTACATGTGTTTTTTATTGGCCATGTTTCTTTTCCAGAGATCTGTGTGGGTTTTTTAGATTTAGAGAGTTTTGTTTTGTAGAGTTTGTTGGTTTGAGTTTTTCTCACAGTCGTTCACTTGTTAACGAACAACTCAGTGAGCATGTGTTCGTTACTGCTGTGGCAATAAACAAGTTGGAATAAAAGGGACTTTCAGCCTCATCTGAGCTCCATATGAATTCATATGAATTGTATATTGTTTGAGCACAGTCCAGTGAATATCAATCAAACTGGTGTTGGTTTATTGCTTTAATCTGTTCTAGCAAATGAACTCTTCATGTATAATTTGACTTCTGTCCTTGTGCTGTCCTGCTTCTGTGTCCTTCCAGTTAGAGGACCAGTTTGGAAAAAGCCTGCTGAACATGGCTGGAGCACAAAGAGAGAAGCTGAACGTGCTGAGTGAGTGTGTAAAGATAAAGAAACACACACTCTTTTTGGTTTATTTCCGTCTTGTAGAGGCTCAGATTTCAGCAGTTTGCATCAGAGTGTTACTGCGTGAAGAGCGGCTGTGCAGCGTTCTGACAGAAGAGACAGTCTTACCTCACTTTGCATCTTCTGTGCTTCTTTGGACACTTTGTATGTTTGAGTGTCTCCGAACTCCATCTGAGAGCGACCTTTGTTCCTCTCATACTCCTCTCTGTACTTCACCTGCGACGACAAACACACCGATTCATTCATTTACTCATAAACAGAGAGGAAGAGAGAGAGGAAGGGAAGCATTCGTGTGTGTGACCTGGCTGTGCAGCACTGCGTTCTCCTTGTGGTGGAGCTGTTCAGCCGTGTCCAGAGCCATGTGGTACTGAGCCTTCGTCTGCTCGTACTTCTTCTTATACTCCACCTGAACACACACACACACATATGTACACAACACACTAAACTGGATTAACTGCCTGATATCACACATGACCTGTCCTCTATGTCAGTGCACACATGTATTAGTTAAGCGGTTGTTGAAGCTGTGTCTGTATGACGTCGTACATTACTCTGCAGTTTGCTGGCGTGCAGAACGTGTTCCAGCTGCAGGAGGTTGGGCAGGTCTGAAGAACCTTCTGGTTTCTGGTTCTGGTTGGTTTTATACTTCACCTGATGGACAGAAGATGTGTCATCATTAGCACTGAAGCGGCCTCTGATTTAAAAATGAATTACTCAGGAACATATCAGAACATTTCTGATTTTAAAAACTGAACTGCGAATTAATTATTATAAAATTATGTTCATTCTGACTCTCTGATGTAGCCTTTCATATTCATAAAATCATGTGTATGTGTAACACTTCCTCCTAAAAGCACAGTGTGCATGCAGCCATGTCTGGGTGTTATTCAGGATTGGGATGCTGTCATGCAATCGGCCCTCCTGCTCTGACTCAGCACGGAGGTCTGCAGACTTGATTGAGCCACTTGTCGAACCGTCTACTTAGTTTTTCCTTCACAGTTGCAGTAACTGGAATAAACCTCCACAGGTGAAAAGTTACTGCAACAATGGTAATTTGATTCCACAACAACTGTGTGTAAGTGTTGAAGAGGGTTTGGAGAAGTTGCTTTAGATCTGAAACAATGAGCTGACGGTCAGAAAAATAATCTGCAGATATTCTGATAATCAATTAATCATTGAAGCTATTTTTCAATGCCAAAAATTAACTTTGTTCCAGATTATCAGTTGTGACAATTTGCTGTTTTTCTTAGTCATAGTGATAATTAACTGTTCTGGGGTTTGGGGCTGCAAGTCAGACAAAATGAGCAACATCACCTGCCACTGACATTTTCACTAATTAACTGAGTGAATAATTGTCTGATTAATCGATAACAAAAGTAGCGGTTGGTTGTGGTTCTACTTTAGCAACAATAGAACACACAAGCACACACGTCCTATAAATCTGGGCTGAGAATTTCCAGGAAATACTGGGATCTCAATTTTCAAGATATTCGGTCTTGAGGAGCCGAGCTTGATGTTTGCTGCATGTTTACTCGCCTGACAGCTTATCTCACTCACACATGGTGACCGCCTCTCGCTCACTTCTCCATCTCTGCTAAAGTTGGGACTTTCTGGCTCCAGTAAATGACAGAGAAGGTGTTGAGCAGTAAACCCCTCCTCCAGACTGCAGGCCACTTTTTCTGCCCCCTGTGCACTCAGCTCAGTAAATGTTCCTACAACACTGAAAGTGAACTCTTCATTCGATGTCCTCACACATCCACATTTCTTTGATGCTTTGATGCTCAATTCCGTCCCAGATTGAGCCACTTTTGCCAAATTCTTCGACTAAAAATGTGCATTCAGAAAGCTGCCTGCGCATCATGATGCAGAGTCTCCTGCTCTGTAAGAGGCTTTTCTGAAAAGCAGCTCTCAGTGAATGTGCAGCGCTCCTGAACACCAGGCAGCGTTCAACACAACAAGCTGTTACGCAACGTTGTGAAGTGGAAAGGTTCTTTTCTGTTGCTGTGTGGGCAACAAGCACTAAAACTGAACCATGGCTGCATCTGTGTGTGTGTGTGTGTGTGTGTGTGTGTGTGTGTTTGGTGGGTCCTCACTTTCAGTTTGAGGGTTCAGGCTTGGTTTTAAGGGTTAGGTTAGAATTAGGTTTGGGTAACGGGCGGGAAATGAGGTTTCCTGTTGCATGGTCATTTTATGTGCATCTGCATATGTGTGTGTCTGTTCAGCTGCTGTGTGACTGCATGTGGTGCATGTTTGTGTATGTACGTGAATGTCCGTTGTGTGTGTGTGTGTGTGTGTGTGTGTGTAAAACCTCCTACAATCCCTCTCCATTTGCCTTTCAAAGGTTGCCATGGTTACTCCCACACAACAGACTGAGTTTTAGAGTGTGAGTCAAAGTGAATGAGACACACACACACACACACACACAGTTTGTTCCTCTTGTTTATCTCGATGGTTGAAAAGAAAATGTAAACATGTTCAGGTGAGCTGGAGGAAACAAAGCTGATTATTCTGATACGTTGTTGGATCAGAATAGTGTCAACGTCGTGTGGAAACACAATCACGTTTGGTCTAAATGACAAAACGTTGCTGTTTGTCTGTGGGTCTGTCAGCTGTGGACAACTTGACAAATCAAACCAAACTGTCTGCTCTTCATCTGAACAACAAAGATCTGAACCTTGTCTACAGCTTCAAGTTTACTTGACTTTATAGGATTGTGAGTGATAATATCCTCAGAGGTCTTTTGGTTTGTTCGTGTGCCAGACTGTTCAGCTGACCTCACAGTCGAATAACAACAGTCATCTCAGGAGCGGTCCACAAGAGAATTCAAGTTGCTTTTCAAATTAATTTCAAACCATGTGAGACAGATCATGTGACCCTGGGACTCACTCACCTGACTGGCCAGAGCAGCAGCAGCTTGTGTGTGTTTGAAGGAGAGACAGTCCAGTGGGTTGTAACGTGGCCTCTGTCTGTCGAAACCCTCCTTATACTTCACCTGCAGCGGGGAGAGAAATTACACCGCCCTGAATGCTTCCCTATCACATGCTCAAAGCATGCTGGGTAGACTGTGTGTGTCACCGTGTGTGTGTGTGTGTGTGTGTGTGTGTGTGTGTGTGTTACCTGGCTGGCCAGTTTTGAAACCTCCTTGGCGTGCTGGATGTCGGTTCTGGCCAAAAGAGAGCCGTCAGTGTAAGCTGGCAGCACGTTGCTATTCTTATAGGCAACCTGTGGAAACACACACGAAATAAAACATGAGGACACACTCTCACAAAGTAGATACACACACACGCTGGAATCTTGAAAAAGAAAAAAGAAGATAAAGAAAAAAGAAAACACACACACACACACACCTACTGCCCATGCAGATGAACCCTGCAGGACACTATTACATAATGACAGTTCAGTGTTAACAGCAGAATGTTTTCTATAATTAATCAGCGGCTCCACTCAGAGAACAGCTGGTGAATGGGACTGTTGTCATGGAAATAAGTGTTGGATGGGACATAGCTACATGTTCACACACACACACACACAGACTCACGTCACTGGCCAGTTTAGCAGCGTTGGTGGCGCAGACGATGTCGGGTCTGTCTGCCACCGCGTTGTAGTGATGAAGTTCCTCTTTGCCTTTTCTGTAACTGACCTGAGACCAGCAGAAGCAAAAAATGATCAATGCATCGCAACATAAAACATAAGACGCGATGAATTGAGACGTGATGAAGTGCACGTTCAGTGTGTGTGACAGTTTGACGCCTTTAAAGCGAAGACATGATAAAAGTGCAACCTGCTGACAACACATGCAAAACACAACAGCGAAGTCCTCACAGATGAGCTGGCGTTTCGCTCCCGCCTGGTTGTTGCCCACACGATCTCAGAGCAAAGTCTTACATAACAGCTCGATTTCTTTTTTGTTATATTTCACTGAGAGGTACAGAACAAGTGTGTTTGTGTGTATTTACGTCGCTCTGGTTCTTGTTGACCTCCACAGCGTGCTCCACCTCCGGCAGCGTTTTCATGTTGGTGTAGCTGGACTTCCCCTTCTCACGATTAAATCTCTCCTTATAGAACTTCTACAGATAGAAGAGGGAGTGGGAGAGCAGAAGGACAGAGATGATCAGAAAAAAAGAAATATGAAAAGAATGAGGAAAAGGAGGCAGAGCGGCAGTTAAATAAAGGACGAATGAGCACGATGGATTGAGGGAGGAAATATCTGATGACTAACTCAGCCAGGTGCTGAATAATGATTGAAAACACGAGAAAAATTTTTTGCCTAACAATAAGACGAGCAGCTTCCGACTGTGAAAATGAGAAATTCGCAGCAGGACGTGAAAATGAATGTTAAACTGCGTAAAGATTAACAGGCCTGGAAAACAAACCCACTGCCTCCTGTGTTTGGCTTCAGTTGAAATGGTCGAGCTTCAAAACCAACTGACTGGCAACAAACGTAAAATGTAAAGAGTTTTTTTCTGAATTTGTAAAAAGCTGATGATGATAATAGGTGTCAAAAAGGTGTCAAAGAGCATCTTTGCCTATGAATAAACATAAAGCGTCTGAAAACCTCCCAGGATGAGGAGACCAGAGAGACTTAACATCCACACAAACGAAGCTCAGTGACAGAATGAACCGAGCGGTTGAAAACATGACATTGTTGAGATTTTTAGAAGATCGACTGTTTGTCTTTGGAGCCGCAGGAACCGTCTGCAGCCTGTGAGTCTGACATCAGTTTGATTGTAAGAGTGCTGTGGGACAGTCTGCGCTGCCGGTGTCGAGGTAGTCTACGTTACACGCTCCAGTTAGCGTCACATTGCTCGGTGAACAGACACGACAGCAGAAAGCATCAGGCTCGTGCCCCAGTTCACCCCGAGCTTTCATTTTCTTCCCTCTGGGCCGACGGACACCAAACAATAAAGCTCATCTGTAAACCCGTCTGGGCTGTAAACTGTCCATCACACGACAGCGACACTAGTTGTATCATGTGATTTGAACATTTTTTGGTGGTATTGGTTTCATGTTTTTGTCCTGAGGGGGAACAGCTGGATCTGTCAGTTTTCATCAGTGTGAGCGCAGCGATCACATCAGTTGGATTTTATGCAGCAATATTTAAAACAGCAGATTTGCATTTTGGTCCCATTTGTTACAAGCTGCACTGAAATACCTGCAGGAACGTCCATGGAAACAGGTCCAAATCCAAGCTGAACCTGTTTCCTGCAAACTTTGTTTTGTAAGTAATGCAATGGTTTTGGTTTTTTTGTTTTGTGATCCTGTGAAACATGTGTCTGCCCCAGTTTATGAGCTTCAACCTGCCACTGCTGAGTGTGTGTGTGTGTGTGTGTGTGTGTGTGTGTGTTTGGGCACTAGGTCAGTGTCTGTGTCCTGAGGCTGTAGAGCACCACACAGCTGCTCTCTGTGTTCACGCCTCAGCAGACAAAATGATACTAACAGACTAACACACAACACACTCCCTCTGTGTGTGTGTGTGTGTGTGTGTGTGTATTAAACTGAGAGCATCTTGGGATGTTGCTGATTAAATGCCTCTCGTTTGCTCTTTAGTTAAAGCTCAGAGCCATCGCCTCTCCTCGCCTGCTGCTCTTCTCTGCACTCTCATCTTTTGGTTTCAGGCTGGATTATAATCCAACCAGTGCATCACTTGTCTGAAGATGTTCACTCTTAATTGCTCACATTTTCAAAATACCACACAAACACCCAAAAGGCTGCTTCCTACAGTAATGATGGCGATCTGCTCTAAGATATTTTGTGGATGCAGTTTTTTTCTTTTGGAGGGCGGAAAGCTTTGTAGCTGCTCTGATAATCACAAATATCCAATTTTAAAACAAAGGTCAGATTGTGTTTGATTAACATTTACCATATAGCAGCCAATACGAGCTTTCTGTGTCTGATTATGTCACAGCGTTGGACTCACATCGCTCTGCGTCTTGCTCAGCTCTTTGGCGAAGACGGTCTCGATGGTTTGGGGCATCTGGGCGTACAGACTGCAGCCGGCTTCCTTCTTTCCCTCCTCCCTGTATGATTTCTGCAACACATAACGTCACTTCTTACTGTGCAAAAGATTAAGGCACCAACCAAATTACGACTCAGATCTCACTCTTGTAAGGAAGCAGTACAACCACATTTCGATAATGACGATGATGATGATGATGTCCACTAATTAACACACAACTGAAACGAAGGACTTTCTATCAACAAGTGTAAACAAAAACTACAACCAGCTGTGGACGATGATGAAATTGCAATAAAGACAAAGCTGAAAATAAAACCTGTAAAGGAGTTTGTACTTGCTGCTTGTAAAGTGCCAATTTGAAAGTGGCAGCAGGATCCAAGGTCACAAACAGTGAACCTTCATACACAGACTGTGGTCTAATGCAGTTTGTCTTCACTAAGTAGATGTTGGAAGCTTTTTCAGTGCAGCATCTGTGTTGTCCAAGCGAATATGTCACCGAGTAAACAGAATCTCAAACTTTGATCATGAGCTTAAATATTTAAAAAATTAAAAAAGTGTTTCCAGACAGGGACTGGAGACTGTGTTGTACCTCACTGCACAGCTGAGTTTGCTCCTTGGCATGTCGAGTTTCTTTGGTCTCAGGCAGCTGAGAATACAGACTGTTGACCAGCTCCTTCTTACCCGCCTCCTTGTATTTACTCTGGGAACAGAACGCAGCAACATTAGCTCAATACCTGCACAGTGACGGAGTTGACAGTCCTGCACACCACGCTACAAAGAAGTGAGAGACAACAGTTTCCTTTGTCTTGTGTTGAGGCCCTTTCATCCCCATCATGTGTACATACTGTTATTTTACTGTGAGCTGGTTCCCTTTTTGTTTTAAAATGAATAAGAGACGTAATTTTGTTAATGTTGTTTGTGCTGTAACAACCAGGGTTATTAAAATAATATTGAAAACAGAGTATATCAGTATTTCAAACACACACTAAAGTATTGACACTAACACACAGAATGAGTGTGTCCCACCTGGCTGTGCGTCTCAGCCATGTCTTTAACAAACTGAGTCTCCAGAGTTTCAGGCAGCAGAGAGTACAAAGTGTTGGGCAGATCCTCTTTGTCCTTCTTGTACTTCGTCTATGAGCAACACGACAAACACAAACCAAAATACAGACATGAAGATATGAATATTAATGTTACTGTCATTTCCACTCCTAAAGACAGAAGCTGATGTGGAAACACAGAGTCCGTGAGGAAATGTCCTGAACTTTGACATCCGTGTACAAACACACGCTGCCGCTCACCTCACTCTGAAGCTCAGACATCTGCTTCACAAACTCCGTCTCTTTGGTCTCTGGCATCTGGTGGAAAACGCTGCTGCTGATCTCCAGTCTGCCTTTCTGCTTGTATTTATTCTGCAACACACAAACAGGATGACAAGAGACATCAAATCAAAACTTGAGTCTTGTTCTTCCAGGGAACAGTTTGTTGGGACAAAGAATTTTAACTGAACCAACAACATCATGTGTTGGACATTTGATGACACATCTTGAGTCCGTGTTCATTTATTGTTTTACAATTCTTCAAACTGAACGAGCTAAATTCAACCTTCCCTTGATCGCACCGTGTGAACGTCCACCCACCTCACTCTGAAGCTCCATGGCAGCTTTAGCAAACTTCATCTCTTCTGTCTCGGGCAGCACAGAGTACAAGTTGGTGCTCAGCTCTTTCTTCCTTCCTTCCTTGTACTTCAGCTGGAGAGGACAGACGGGACACCGGGCTGACAACATGAAAACTGACTGAATCCTGTGACTGTGATGGATTATCAGTCTGCAGGTTTCAGTGAAATGAACAGGAACTGGTAGAAAGTGCATTGATCCACACGATAAACTAAAACCTGTTGGTAGAAATTTGGATAATACATTTTCCTGATCAGGAATCCTTTAACAGACACTGAAACAATGACGACTATTTTCAAAAAGCCTCTTTTCTCTTTCAAGCTCAACTCTAAGGTACAATCTCATACAAAAGCAGTTGAATTCATAAGACAGTAGAAAATAAGTCGTCCACTTACACAAACAGACACAGAGTCCAGAGGTGTCCAACTCTCTATGCTCTATTTGTCTAAACAGTGTGAGTGGAAAAAAGTGTCCTCAGCAGAACATGTGAGTGTGTGTTCACCTGACTCTGCAGCTCAGTAGCCTCTTTAGCGTGGAGCGTCTCCAGAGTTTCAGGTAACTGGTGGTACAGACAGCTCGGCGCTTCCTTCCTGCTCGCCTCCTTGTACTTGGCCTGAAGACGACATCAGCTGTTAGCTCAGTGTCAGCGCGCACTCAGCCGCTGGGTGATTGTTCTGCGTTTCTCAGCAATCACTCGTCAATAAAATCCTATGAGTTTGTACTGATTCAGTTTCTCCGGACGATAAGTGCAGATCATGAGTTCTTTGCACCACGAAACAAACGGATGCTTTTAAAAATAGTTCCATGAATTCTGGGACTTTTAAAAACCAGTGCCTAGTTTACAGGGATATTAGTGAGTTATGTGTCAGTAAATGTATTTCAGGTGGTACAGCACCGTGGTTCCACAGCTGGAAGGTCCTGATCTTAAATCCAGTGAAATGACAAAGAAAACAAAGAAAAAACAATTAGACAAAGAAAAGTAATAGCTGTCTTCCTCACCTCGCTCTGCAGCTCAGAGACCGTTTTAGCAAACTGAGTCTCAGCAGTTTCTGGCAGCTGAGAGTAGAAGCTCTGAGAGAGGCTCTTCATCCCGTCCTCCCTGTATTTACTCTGGACAGAGAGAGGCAGAGGACGATGAGGACACTGTGACAGACAACATCAAACTCATTCAGACGTCAGGAAGAAAAGACCGAAGAGTGTTACCATGCTGGGCTCTTTACCTCGCTCTGCAGGTCGGACATCTTGGCGGCGAGCTGCATCTCGGCCGTCTGCGGCAGCTGAGCGTACAAACTGGACGACATCGACTTCTTCCCACTCTGCTTGTACTTGTTCTGCAGGAACAAAACACACTGAGATTAATAAAGACATAATCGTAAATTACTTTTCTGCCTTTTAATTTAGCTTGAATTCACTGTGTGTGAATGCAGATTATTGAAGACCAGAACTCTGAAAAACTGTCTTTTTTCAATTTAAGAATTGAATCTTAAATTTGATGACTTAAGGATCAATTCTTTAGGAGAGAAGGCAACATTCAGACACTTGTGTTCCTCAGTGAGATAATGCCAACAAAATGTAGCTGTTGCTGTAGCAGCTACAAACAGCATTGTAAATACCCACTGCATCCAAGGAAGTGCCTTCAGAGTGCAAACTGCTGTTCATGCATGAATTCTTTAAAGAGTAACGTTGCACTCGGTTTGAGCTCCTTTCTGCAAGACGGGGAGTGAGCCGAGTGCAGCCGAGACGAGAGGTTTGTCGCATGTCTCCAGTCTGTCTTTCCATGAAATAACGTCAGGACAGTTGACTGTTCGTTCCAACTGCTGCAGGACAAACTGAGCATGTGAGTGAATGTGAATAATGGATGTGTGTACCTCGCTCTGCAGCTCAGTAACCTCTTTAACACGCTGCGTCTCCAGAGTGTCAGGCAGCCGCTGGTACAGAGAACTGCTGGCTTCTCTCTTCCCTGCTTCCTTGTACTTGACCTGCAGAAAAAAACAGGCCAATTTCTCTTTGTTTCAGGATCACAATCTTTTAACATCTGATGAGAGACGACGATGCAGCAAATGTTTTTAATACACGGTCACGTTTGTGTTGTGACCAACATCGCTGGCTTTTATTCAGGATCGTTTCATTGTCAGGAAAAGCTTTTAGTAGCACTTGATTTGAAAAGAACTAAAAAAACAAAATTAATATTTTGCCTGTAAATGTCGCATAAAAAGCAAAACTCAGAAGCTGAAGGTGAAGCGACACAAAAAGAGAAGAGATCGAGCAAACAGAAAAAATGAGGTGAGGGATGAAAAGCTGATGCATCCATGATTTTGTTCAGAGAATAGAGCTGTTCAACAGATGAGGACGAGCTTAAGCAGCACAAGAGGAGGAGGCGGTCGAGAGAGACAGACAGAGGTATCTGAGGCTTCTGATAACAAGACCAGAATAGACAACAGTGCTCACTTTATCTGCATTGTGTTAACATACTGGAGTGGATGAGATGGAGAACACACACCTAACTTTGTCTCTTAGGAAACTGCACTGATGTACATACATTCCAGAGACCTAACCAAACCTTCAAAGGTGCTATTCATTTGATTTTTGTCAAGAAATCACAAGAAACAACCAACAATGTGTTTGTTCATCACTTCCTGACTTCCTGTCTGTGTCTCTCAGCTTCAAGCTCATTGGTTCCTACTGAAGATGTCAATCTGTAATAAATTGCGGAGGACATAGTTCATTTGTTGGGGACTATTTCCAGCGGCGGATGAATCCACCTTTGGTCTCTAGTGAGTCTTTGTGTTTGTGGGATTGAGTCCAGATAAACGACAGTGAGGCTCAGTGATGAGTTTTTAATGGACACAGAGGACGAAGACAGATCAGACTGAGACACAGATGAGACTTGTCAGGAGACACAGTCACTGTTGCTTTGACTCTGAACATGGGCTTCGATGACAAGAAGAAAAAATTGTCATCAACATTGTCAGTCTAATGAATTCGTGGTTTATTTTGTTTATTTTGTCCTAAAAGTGGAGATGAGTCCCCAAAATGTGACTCTGAACAGATTTATTCCATCACAGCAAATCAAGGTGTCCCACCTGGCTGTGCGTCTCAGCCATGTCTTTAACAAACTGAGTCTCCAGAGTTTCAGGCAGCAGAGAGTACAAAGTGTTGGGCAGATCCTCTTTGTCCTTCTTGTACTTCGTCTTGAAACAAAAAGGAAAGAAAAGGGGTCAATGTTCCTGACTTATAAATTCACAATAAATAACTGGTGTTAAAATTATGTTCTCATCAAACTAAATTATCTGACTAGAAGATTTACCTTAAGTTTATTTGCTTGTATAGAAATGTACATTGTACTGTTGGTATTCAGTGAAAATCTGATACAGACCAACATCACACAACAAATAAACAGAAAAGTAGAGACATTTGCAACAAAAAGAAGAATTTAGAGGGTGAAGTCATCAAAACTAAAACCCATCCTACAGAAAAACGGGAAGAACGTTTCATTTTTCATGATTATTTCTCCGTCTTTGGGAACAAAACCGTTTTACAACACTTACAAATAAAACTTAAAATAAATGATGATTTGAGTGATTGTGCAAATTTCATTTCTGGCTGCAACGATTCTGAAAACAAACTCTGTGTGTTCCTGATGGACCAACTGTATGAGGCGTTCAGGGTCCTCACCTCACTCTGTATCTCTGACATCTGCTTGGCGAACTGGGTCTCTGCCGTCTCAGGGAGGAGCGAGTACAAGTTCTTAGAGATCTCCTTCTTCCCCTCTTCTTTATACTTCACCTGACACAGGGCGCACAGTTTACTTATCCAATCTGCCACACAGACACGCAGCAGAGAGACGTTGAAAAATGTGTGTGTTGTACTCACGTCGCTGTAAAAGCCCCTCAGCTCTTTGGCCAGCTGCGTCTCTGTGGTTTCAGGAAGCTGGTGATACAGAGAGCCGCTCGCCTCCTTCTGACTGACCTGCTTATATTTCACCTACACAGAGATCGCAGGACAAAATGAAGCTTTTCTGAACAAGTTTCAGACAACAATAAAAAAAAATGTACAAAAATCCAATGCTACAAATATATTTTTATTTACTTCATCAAGCAACAAATGTGGATTGAAGGAGGCTGTTTTGGATTCTAACTGGTTTCTGTGCCTTTGTAGAGAAAACTGAAGATTAACAATCAGCCAGCGACCGACCGCACAGTGAACCTGAACACATCACACTGCATCTGTACACACCTGACTCTGCAGCTGGGAAACCTCTTTAGCATGAAGAGTGTCCAGAGTCTCAGGAAGCTTTGTGTACAGAGAGCTGGACACGTCCTTCTTCCCCGCGTCTTTATATTTGATCTAGAAACAAAGGGAACATATTCTCTCACCTGTCAACACCGTGGCTGCAGTTAACAGGCAAATTAACTAAGATTAGATTTTATTTGGCATCAGATCGTTTTTGTCCAAAACAGCAAAAAGACAAACTAATAAGAACAGAAGAACTCTGAAGTCATTCAGATTCTCCGCTGGGTTTTAATTGTGATTATAATAATATTCCCGTCGTACCTCGCTTTGTATTTCAGAAACAGCTTTGGCGAACTGGATGTCGTTGGTCTGTGGGAGCTGAGAGTAAACACTGACGGTCTGCCTCTTTTTCCCACTCTCCTTATACTTGTTCTGGAGACAAGACGTATTCAGGAGGACACATCATCAAACCAGCCAAACTCTTATTTTCTTTTTATTGGAATGGTTTGCTTGTGTGCGTGTGCGTGTGTGTGTGTGTGTGTGTGTGTGCCGTACCTCACTCTGTATCTCAGTCATCTCTCGAGCGAACTGGGTCTCTGAGGTTTCAGGAAGCTGAGAGTACAGAGACGACGTCATCTCCTTCCTCCCTTCATCTTTGTACTTTTTCTGTCGGCGAACAAAGAATCAAAAATCAAAGCAAACGTGGAAAACTAGTTAAAGTTTGTTAAAAAAAAACCTCATTGGAACCACCGTCAACCAAACAGGCGTTCCCTACAAAAACCAGCACATATCATGATTAGAGTCTTCACCTGCTTATCACTGCCCTCTCCTACAATACTGGCAGAACGTTCAAAAAGATAACACGTTGCTTTTGTTCTCCTGGTTTCTGTCAGGGTGAAGAGGTGGATGGGCTGTCAGAGTTAACATACAACTAAGAACGAAAAGGAGGATTTATTTCTACTTGAGGACAAAACCACCTTCACTATATTTGCTAGTTGTTCTGTTGTGTATTGAGTCGACGCAATAAAATAAAGTTTAAAACAAATCTAATTATTTCTCAAAAACAAAAATCTCTCTTTCTAAAGTGAATAAAGCATATTTGAATTTCACTGAATTGGCAGATGGAGAGAAAGGGACAGAAATAAAAGAGATAAAGGGAGAGAAAGAGCGAAAGCTGAGAAAGGAGAGAGAGATGAAGGAGGAGAGAAACTCACTTCACTCTGTAGTTCAGTCACTTCTTTGGCGCGTTTGGTCTCCAGAGTTTCAGGCAGCTTGGAGTATAGAGACGATGCCGCCTGCTGCTTCCCAGCCTGCTTGACACACACACACACACACACACACACACACACACACACACACACACACACACACACACACACACACAGTCAGTGACCAGTCCCACTACAGTCCCACCACCCTGTGCTCTGAAGTACAACTGAACACGCACAAACAACCTTCTTCTTCTGACCAACGTAATCAGCCCGGAATCCTATTGGTCACTGATACAGCGACCATTCTGTGACATCATCAGATTTATCAGCTGTCGACCAACAGGATTCAGCTTCGCGCCCTGTTGGACCTGGCACAGCTTTTTAGTCTTTTTAGTTTTTAGTCTTTTGTTTTAAACTTGTGAGCCACACTGAGACTCAGGGTCACATTCAAAACTTGTGTTTATGGACATTATAAATTGATGAAGCAGAAAAAGGACACTGAAAACACAAGGATCATAGTGAGGCAGCCCCCTCAGGTGCTTTCATCAATTATCCAACCGATGCCTTAAGTGAAATAATGTAAGAATAACAATAGATATTCAGACACTATTTACCATTATAAACACAATATATATATATATCCACATAATCTGGATAAAGCAATGTCAGGTCCTTTCAGGTATTATTACACATCATTAAGATTAGGATTAGGTCGTGTCCCTGGATTGTCTGGACCAGTAAGAAGAGTTCCCACCTGGCTGTGCGTCTCAGCCATCTCCTTAACAAACGCCGTCTCCAGAGTTTCAGGCAGCAGAGAGTACAAAGTGTTGGGCAGATCCTCTTTGTCCTTCTTGTACTTTGTCTTAAGAGGAGAAAAATTGGCAAAAAATGTAAACAGGGAAATTTCTTGACTGAAAGAAAAGAGAGCAGAAAAAGAGAAGAGGGCATCACTTCACCTCGCTCTGGATCTCTGACATCTGTTTGGCGAAATGCATCTCCGCCGTCTCAGGGAGGAGGTGGTAGAGCGATGAGGACGCCTCCTTCTTACGGCCCTCTTTATACCTCACCTGCATCACAAAGCAAACAAACAAATCACAAGATCATTTAAAGTTTCTTTCATCTAATGGCGACTTCAAACATTTTAGAGTTGAGCCGTCCATGTCTCCTAAGTAACATGTTATTTTTGGAGCAGCCTCCTCCTGCACTGATATGGAGGCTGCAGTGCAGCAGCCCAACCAGCCCAGCGTGGACCACAGGGCCCCTGAACGGGCACAATATTTTCCAATACCTGAACAGTTTACTTTATTTCACTTGACAGAGTATGTGTCTGTGTTTGTGTCTGTGGTCTGTGGAGTTTTTTTTGTGTTTTTCCAAACCTTAAATTTGGTTGTTGCTTATTAATGAAGATTTAATGTTTTGGAGAAATTCTTGATCATTGAAACCAAGTTTTCAGATGCTTTAATGCTATGAACAAGGCTTACATTATTACCCTGGTAATTTGGGCTTTTAATTCATCAGGTGTTATCCTGCGAGAGTGCTTCACGATAATTTAATACTTAAGTTTTTAATACTTGTAAAGCTCTTGCAGCAGATTCCCACCACCAGCAGTTCTCTTACAAAGAGACTTATTACTGCTGGTGTGTTCAAGGACAGCAAGTAAAAAACAACTGAACTGTTTCCAGAGGCTTTGTGCTTGTTAATGTTGTTTTGCAGGTGGAGTAAAGTGTTGCTCACCTGGCTCTGGAGCTCCGTCACCTCCTTGGCCAACTCAGTCTGGAGGGTTTGAGGAAGGCTGGAGAACAGACTGGACGAAAGCTCCTTCTGCACGTCCTCTTTGTACTTCACCTGCGGGGACGACAGGACGGACAGAGTGTTGGTTTTTGGGTCATGTGTCCAGGTGTGACTGACTGAAACTGCATGGCAGGAAAAGTTTGATGTGTAAACTAACCAAAAATAATTTCCTGAAGCATACTGTCATTTACAAATGTACAACTGCCAACAACACAGAGATGCAAAGAAATCTGATTTTAGTCTTTCAACACGCTGTGACACACTGTGTGTGACCAGTACCTGGCTCTGTATCTGTGAGACCTGCTTGGCGTGTTGAGTGTCCAGAGTTTCTGCCATCACAGAGTACAGACAGCTGCCGGCCTCCTGCCTCCCTGACTTCTTATACTTTGTCTGGAAAAAAACAGCAACAAACAAAATGTCTCATTTTGAGTTTGAGTTACCACACGATTGAAGAACCCACCATCATCCTCCTGTGTACAGTTTACCAACAGATCCATACTAGATTTCCAGAGCTCAAATCATTTTCAGTCAACTTAAACCAAAGCCACCAATGTGCAGAGTTACCTGATGGAGCTTTAACCTCACTTATCTTCATGTTCTGAGCTGTCTCGTGTAAGTACTGTATCTATTTGTGCATGAATTTATTGGCCTGTAATGCTTTATCGACAATCCTCTTTTCCCTCGTCTCACCTCGCTCTGCAGCTCTGAGACCGTTTTAGCAAACTGAGTCTCAGCAGTTTCTGGCAGCTGAGAGTAGAAGCTCTGAGAGAGGCTCTTCATCCCGTCCTCCCTGTACTTGTTCTACAGTCAGAGACAGAAAACAGACAGATTTGGATTAGTTATAACATGATACCAACAGTAAATAGCTTGAGTGATTTTACCAACTGCAACTGGAGTTTAAGCCAAAGTCTGATACATGTTTAATAATAGCTACTGTCAGAAGAACTGAGAGCTCCACAGGAACAGATGGACTCGAAACAGATAAGAAAAGTCAAACATTCGTAATGGATTTATTCAGCAGCCTTTTCTTTTGTGCATCATGACAGAAATGTCATCACAGCGTCCACAGGCTGTGAGGACCATATAAACCTCAGAGTGACTAACATGGACAAGCTGCTGCAGAAAGCAAAGTGAACAGAAACGACACGGAGACACACGCTTGTGCCAGATGACTCTGGTTAAAATAGCTCATCATTTCACAGAAACACCATGTATCAGTGTCTAACGATGCATTTGAGGTTGCTTTTCAATCATGTGCTTAGAATCACATTATATAGTGATAATGTGCTGGATATTCTGCCATTTTTTTTACAAATTTAAAGTGTCTTTAATATCTGAAAACTATAACTACAACATTCACGCAGCATTTGTAAAATCTGCTTGAGGATCTGCTGTCGATACCACACCGGCACAGAACACATTTTGAGACATGGTTTCAAAAGGTGTTTTATGTTGCTCTTACTTGGCTCTGCATGTCGGTGAGCTCTCGTGCTAACTGGGTCTCCAGAGTGTCAGGCAGCTGGTGGTAGACCGGACACGACAGCTCCTTCTGAACAGCCTCTTTATACAAGAGCTACAAGACACAGAGGGAACATACAGTCTGGACACTTACGACTAAGACATTTAGAAAAATACAACAAGACACGTTTGAATGGTTGAGCTTCTCCACAACAAATACTTAACCTCACTGCCGAGCGTTTTCTAAACTATACTTTAAGTTGATATAGTGGTTTCTGCTACCGAGTCAACCTAAACCATGTAAAAGAAAATCAGGGGAATTTCGCTGTTTCCTTTTTGTTTCAAACTTTATCAGTGAATGTCAAACGTGCATCGTGTGTGTGTGTGTGTGTGTGTGTGTGTGTGTACCTGACTCTGCAGCTGCGACGCCTCTTTAGCATGTTGTGTCTCCAGAGTTTCAGGCAGTTGGTGATACAGAGACTTGGATGCCTGCTTCTTACTGGCCTGTTTGTATTTAGCCTAAAAGACACAATGAGGAATCAGAATCAGGTTTAGCACTTGGAAATAATGAAAAAGCACATTTCTGAAAACACCACAACACATTCCTAGTGCTCCTGAGTCTGTATAGCCTTTAGAAACACTGGTTGTCTGCTGGTCAGTGCTGAGGTGAACATGCAACTTCAATTTAAATTAAATTACAGACCAAAACTCCGAGGCCACTTTTAAAGAGTGACGGTGTGAATCTGCACCTCGATACGCTGTTTGGATAATTGCATTGGATAATCACAGTACAGAGACAGATGGGAAACGCGGGTCCTCAGCTGGAATCAGACCTGGGATGTCGGAGTAATATTACAGTTAATGTAATAGTGTTGGCCGATGGATGCCCCACATCTCAGTGAATCTATGTCTGTTTTTCCTGTCTGTATATCTGATCTTATTTCCTTCCTGGTCTGAATGCAGAATTATTGACGCTGCACACAAAAATTATGACAGAGAGAGAAAAATGGAAAGATGAAACGCTGCAGGTCATTATTTGTTTAGCAAATCTGACAAATTCTAGACTTTATCCAGAGTGAATGTTGGTGTTGGTATGTTCATTTCCTAAATCATATGACGTCTGCAGGTAATTCTGCTCAAGTGTGAATCAGCTGTACATTGAATATTCAGTCCACAGAACCCACCTCGCTCTGCATGTCTGTCAGCTCTTTAACATGCTGCGTGTCGATGGTGTCGGGGAGCAGAGAGTACAGGTTGATGCTCATCTCTTTCTTACCATCTTCTTTGTACTTGACCTTGTGACAAAACGAAACACAGCCCAGAAGGATGAGAATAATCCTGCTGCAGCAGCCACTCATACATTCAAATGTTACTGCCAGATCACAACAAAGAGAAAACATCTTTTCTAGTTGTACACAGGTCATATTGAGCACAAAACCTGCGGATGCACACAGAACGAAATATGTGTTTGTGATGAGAAAGTAAACTTATATCTTTACTTTTTTTCAATCAAATATTGATGAATGAACACTGCATTTATACTGCAAATAAATCGAGCTTTGAAGTGTGGAAGAAAAGAACTACAGCAGGTTCCTCGTACCTCGCTGAGCATCTCCGTCTGCTGTCTGACAAACTGAGTATCGATGGTTTCTGGCATCAGGTGGTACAGACTGGAGGCGTCTTTCTTGAAACTCTGCTTGTACGTCAGCTGCGGCAGACATGGCACAAAACACAGGCAGGTTGGTTCGATCACTTCATTTTGTTCAGTTGAGTAAACACGTGGTTTATTGAATGAATGAAGACAGTTTTACAGCAGGAAGAAGATCAGAGTTCACCAAACAGCTTCAGGTGCATCACCACCACTTGGATGCAGGCGTGTAGATCAGTGTGTGTGTCACAGACAGCTGGACTGTTTGGGGCTGGTCAGCTGGTGTTTGTGTGTTTGTACCTGGCTCTGCAGCTGTGACGCCTCTTTAGCGTGCTGTGTTTCCAAAGTCTCAGGTAGAGTCGAGTACAGAGAGCTCATCGCTCCTTTCTTTCCTGCTTCTTTGTACTTGATCTAAAACAGAGCACAAACAAAAAATGAACTTACTGTTTCAAACTGGTTTCAAACCTTGTTTCAGATGTCCTCGTTAAAAATCTCTTTTGCTGAATTGATTTTGTAAATTTTTGTTCCAGCATCAATAATAACCCTGGGGTTTCAAGCTTGGTCACTGGTCAGTGGATCCCTGTTAAACTGAAGGTAGTTCAGTTGAGAGACCTCGAGAGATTGATATCATTTATAGTGTTGAACATAAAGCGCTCACGTGAGAGAGACACTGAGATAAAGAGTTGTGTGTCATCTGTGTAGCTGTGTTACCTGATTTAAGATTTGTTCACCCGGAATCTTTTAAATAAGATAAAATAACACTAATGTGTTTTTGAAAAGTGAATCTTTTAAGTACATTTTTTTATCTACCTTGCAAACTGCAAGTGCAGTATGGGGCAGAATTCGAGAATCAAACACGTACCTGACTCAAAAGAACTGTCAGAGGTCACTGTGTGTCTATGCTGCTTTTCATTGCTACATGATTTTTGAACAATCTACTCTGGAGGAAGAAACGTGTTGTGGCACAGGAGCAGGACTTCATTCATGAAGAGATCCTCACCTCGCTCTGCAGCTCAGAGACAGTTTTGGCGAACTGGGTATCAGTTGTTTCTGGTAGCTGAGAGTAGAAGCTCTGAGAGAGGCCTCTCCTTCCATCCTCCTTGTACTTGTTCTGGAAAAGATGGAAACAAAAGAGATGAGTGAGATTTTTGGACGAGGCAGAATTTTCAGATATTGACACAGATGGAAAAGGAAACAAAACTCAAATCTTTTTGCAGAACATGCAACAGCAAACGTTTCAAATCTGTTCATCTACACCTGAAAACTGAACAGCTCCATGATGAGACCCCAAAAAAAGTTTGTTTTCTTTGTGCCCCGAAAAAACTGGTACAAATCCGGCATCTAATCTTTCCTTGGTCACAGATCAGATGTTGCTAATGACTCTTATCCAACGCACATAACAAACAGACTGCGATGCCTCTTTGATCCTGGTTCTGATGCTAATCTGGCCTCTGATGAGTGTCGAAGGCATGAAAACATCAGAGAGCATTGGATAATGGAGCAGTGGTTATTTATAACTAATCAAACAGCATTCTCGCTGCAGCTCTCTCTGCATTTCACTTATTTTGAGGAGGCATCGACTCTCACTTGAAGCCCATCCAGGAGCCCTCCTGCATGTCGGAGATCTCATGTTTATTTAATCTTAATCCAAAATGTTTCAGCGTGAAGAAACAGTTTTTGATTCCCCACTTTTGATTATTAGTATAACTTTGTCTTTTTGAATCAGCACAGCTCAGTTTATGAATCTCACACACACACTCACTCACAATGATAACTGAAAAGACATTTATTAAAATCCTTCCAGTCAACAGATAAACCACGGCTGTAAATCAGTGCACAAGGCAAATTAAGCTGCTGGTGACCATGAAAACCAGTGCTGATGTGTATGTATGTGTATTCTGTCACTCATTTATATACAGCCGGGGTTTGAAACATCATGTTCTGACTTCCTGTCTGTGGATCTCAGCTCCAAGCACATGGCTTCCTACTGAATAGCTTTAAAACCCCTCACAATGGATTCATGTTTAAAACAGCTGCTCACTGTTGTTCTCATCAAACAATCAGGAGGACAAATGACCTGGCAGACTGATTTGAACTCAACTCTTTCAGCCTCTGGATATATCACACATGCACCTCACATCCTCCGGTGATGAAGGAACATGTAATCTGATGGGGAGGTGTGTACCTCGCTTTGCATGTCGGTCATCTCTCGGACAAAGCTGTTCTCTGACGTGTCGGACAGAGTGGAGTAGAGGGAGCTGGACATCTCCTTCCTCCCGCTTTCCTTGTATTTGACCTGGGGAACAACAGCACCAGAAGAAGATGAATGAGGAACGTTTTCAATTTGCATTACTTGAGATGCAGATATGCAAAAGTGACATTGTGCCTTTGTGCTGTATATTGATGATGTGGTCAGACCTAAAAACCTCTCAGACATCAGACTCTTATTCTTGATTCCCATCTCTCAGCAAAACTGAAAACTGTTTACATGTAATCTACATGTTTCTCAGATATGAGCAGAAGGAAACAGGTTTACCTCACTGAGCAGCTCTGCAGCTTCTTTAGCGTGCTGCGTCTCCATGGTGAGAGGCAGGACGGAGTACAGACACGAATTCGCCTCTCTCTTACCCGCTTCCTTGTACTTGGTCTGCAGTTTGAAATGAACACAATCACTTTGCGTGACGAGGAGCTTTGTGCAACGGACTCCATGCAGCCTCGATCCACATCACAGTTTAAACACGTTAGTTCAGCAGATGCTTTTATCATTTTGTGATCCTCTGAGCACAAGTACAACAAAACAGGAACACTTTAAATTCAAAACTTCAAATGAAATAATATTTGAATCGGACCATGTACCTCGCTCTGCAGCTCAGACAGCTGCTTGGCCAGCTGTGTCTCTGTGGTCTCTGGGAGCTGATGATACAAACTGCTCTGGATCTTCTGCTTCAGACCTTCTTTATACTTCACCTGCAGGAGACAGACAGGGATCAACGTTTAGATCAGGTCAGATCTCCAAAGGGTGAGTGTTTAAATCATAAGAAGGAAATCTGGTCAGAGGCTCGTAGCATTCAGAGATGACCACAGTAATTCTATGAATGAATCTATAAAACCTGTTTGAATACCTCGCTCTGCAGGTTTGACGCCTCTTTAGCGTGCTGGGTGTCGATGGTCTCAGGCAGCAGAGAGTACAGGCTGATGCTCATCTCCTTCTTACCGTCCTCTTTATACTTCACCTGAAGAAAAGAAGAGCTGAGTTTTGTTTTGCAGCTTCATCCACAAACCAACAGAGTTCTTCATGAAGAAGGAGGAGGTTGTCTATAAAACTGTCCTCCCAGCCGTTACCTCGCTGACGAGCTCGGAGACTTCTTTAGCGTGAGCTGTCTCGAAGGTCTCAGGCAGCAGGTGGAAGAGACTGGACGGCCGACCCTTCTTCAGAGCCGCCTTGTACTTCAGCTGAACACAAACAGGAGCAGAGACAATTATCCGTCTATGAAAAGACAAGAAGGATGAACGCATGTTTGCCTCTGTGAGCAGATGTGTGTGGACCGTGTGCCCTACAGACGTGTTTTCACCTCGCTCTGCAGCTCAGAGGCCTCCTTGGCGTGCAGCGTCTCCAGAGTCTCAGGCAGAGTTGAATACAGACAGCTGGACACTTCTGTCTTTCCCTGTTTGTACTTCATCTAAAATCAGTTTGATAATTGTTATACTGTGATTTCAAGGATCAAAATCTGGAGCAAAGTTCATTCACCACAACGTCAGAAACAGAAACATTCAATTCAAAGTAAAACAAGAACAGGCTCCTGAAAGTGTAAAAAAATATTAGAGCTAGACTTTATAATTCAAAGCCACTGTCGGGCTGTGTGTGCATGAAATCCAGTGTTAGTGTTTGTAATGTGATCAGATTGATATCAGGCTGTTTACTGTTCACTCACTCACAGCTGTATCAAAGATAGTTAATGTAATGTTAAGCAAACATTTCCCCCTGCTCCTCACTGTGAAAGACCTGAACTGGTGTAACCGGCTTTTATTGAGAAGAAGCCACATGAAGCGTTAATGTATCACACGTTTTAACAGCAGATGAGTCGTAAAGATGTCGGGGAGTGATGGAGGAGTCGGTCTCTGTTTCAATGGAGAAAGTTTGTTCCTCACCTCGCTCTGCAGCTCAGAAACCGTCTTAGCAAACTGAGTCTCAGTGGTCTCTGGCAGCTGAGAGTAGACGCTCTGTGAAAGGCTCTTCATGCCGTTCTCCTTGTACTTAGTCTGTGAAAGACAGAACATCTAAAGCATTAAATGTTACTTCTCTGGACACTTTAATGACCATCACTTTATTTTTCAGGCAGCAAACATGAACAGGAATTTGTCTCAGTAACAACCTGCTGCTCTTAGAGTTTAACAGACTTCACTGGTTTGGAAAAAAAACATAACTGAACTGTTTCTCTGTTTCTCATTAAAAATAATTCAGACACAAACATTAAGATCTTTTTCTATTAATAGTAAAGCGACATTGTAGCTTTAATATTTATTTCTCGTCTTGTGTTTTGTCATTGAGCATATTTAGTAGTTTCCTTTTCATCGTCTGTGTTTGATGACCACGTCTTTGTGTCCTCACAGATCAACGCTGACGCCGAGCCGAGCCTCATCAGTCTGGACTCTCTCTGTATCTGTACAACATCGGTGAAATGCAAATTAAAGGCTGCAACGCGGATAAACTCTTTGATCCTTTTTTTGATGATAATCACACTTGTGATGAATTCATGATAAAAAACCACGAGCACCGATGAGCTGATAACTCTGAGGCCTTCTGCAGACGCTCCTGCAGTTTTGATGCAGAACACTCTCCTGTTCTGGACCCTGGGAGTGTATTTAAGGTGGTGAGCGTTCAGGTTGTTGTATATGACTTTAGTCCTACTTCACTTCATTTGATTATTGTTTGTTATAGCCAACAAAAAACTGAACACTGAACAAACTTGGGAGGATTATATTTTAGGGCCATCTCCTGTAATCAAATGTCACGTACAGCACAGTGTGTTATTTCATCTTGTCTCATCTCAGTTAATTTCAGGTGGATTTCTGTCATTGTGTCTCACACCAACAAAGCGTGAAATGACCTGAGATGTGCGGCTGATACTTTACTTACTGACAGGACGCTGTCAGATGCCCACAATGAATCACGTGATATCTGATTTGTACCTCACTCAGCATGTCGCTCATCTCTCTGGCGAAGCTGGTTTCTGAAGTGTCGGGCAGGGTGGAGTAGAGGGAGCTGGACATCTCCTTCTTCCCGCTCTCCTTGTACTTAATCTGAGAAAAATGTATATTGAGAAACAAACACAATCTTGTTTTTTTATTGATTTACCTCGTATGTCCACAGTATGTGAAGGCCCTGTACCTCACTGAGCAGCTCTGTGGTCTCTTTAGCATGTTGAGTCTCCAGGGTTTCAGGCAGCAGAGAGTACAGGCAGGTTTTCACTTCTTTCTTTCCTGCTTCTTTATACTTTGCCTGCGGACATCACAAAACACAACCTCTTTGCTATTGTCTGGATGATCTCTGAACTTGTGTATTCCAGTGGTGCCTGTTAGTTTGCAGGGTTTCTGCAGAGGGACAGTCAAGAGAACGTGAAGGTAGCGATACGGTTTTTGGTTTGGAAGCCTTTCTGATATTCATGGTGCAGCCAGATGCAGCGCTCATGTTCATAAATTCGACATGTCAGTATCATGGCTGCAAAGAAGAAGTTTTTACCATAAAAGCTGTTACTGTCATTTTGAATCCCTCCAGCTGACAACATGGGATGAATATCAAAAATTCAAATGCAAAATAAAATCCATCATTTCTTCAGTCTGGATAAGAACTAAAAACACTCTTCTTCTTTGGTGTCATTATTTTCCAACCTGCTGCTGTTCTCCTGCAGCGCTGCCACTGAGGAAAAATAAAAATCTACCCAGAACATTAACGTCAGGTGTAAAAAGACCGAAAATCCACACAGATTTTTTTCTCTGCAGGAGACCGAAGTACAAATCTCACACTCGCCTGTAAAAAATATCTGAAGACAGAAAAGTGTGAAAAAGCCTGAAGCATTGGAGAGACACAGTTTTTCTTGTTTCTGACCTTCAACATGTTCATCCATGTTTCATTGAGAAGAAATGTGGCGTCGTGTGCTGTACCTCGCTCTGCAGCTCAGACAGCTGCTTGGCCAGCTGTGTCTCTGTGGTCTCTGGGAGCTGATGATACAAACTGCTCTGGATCTTCTGCTTCAGACCTTCTTTATACTTCACCTGCAGGAGACAGACAGGGATCAACATTTAGATCAGGTCAGATCTCCAAAGGGTGAGTGTTTAAATCATAAGAGGAAAATCTTTCACGAACTGGTCAGAGGCTCGTAGCATTCAGAGATGACCACAGTATTTCTATGAATGAATCTATAAAACGTGTTTGAATACCTCGCTCTGCAGGTTTGACGCCTCTTTAGCGTGCTGGGTGTCGATGGTCTCAGGCAGCAGAGAGTACAGGCTGATGCTCATCTCCTTCTTACCGTCCTCTTTATACTTCACCTACGATAATACAATAATAATACAAGTGACACAACACATATTTCACTACTACATTTTACATCAGAATATAATGTAGAAATTGCAAGTTTTATCATCTCAGCATATCTCTTATGCTACTGAGAGTTACAGACAAAGAAAACAGAAGCAGGTGAAATTCCTGCTAAAACAATTTTAGCATTTTGTCAAGTCAAGGGAGCTTGTACCTCACTGAAGAGCTCAGACACTTCCTTGGCGTGAGCCGTCTCTAAAGTCTCGGGGAGAAGAGAGTACAAAGACGAGTTCACACTCTTCTTACCCACTTCCTTGTACCGCATCTGCAAATAAAAACACACTTTAACGTACTGTGAGTTTTTAAAACGTGTCCACAAACAAGGACAGAAGTCAAGACAGACTTTAAAAGCTTCAGTCTCAGAGGATCAAGATATAAGTGATTCACTGCCCGATAGTGATGGGACTGTCTCACCTCACTCTGCAGCTCAGCAACAGTTTTAGCAAACTGAGTCTCGGCGGTCTCTGAGAGCTGAGAGTAGAAGCTCTGGGAGAGGCTCTTCCTGCTGCCCTCCTTGTATTTACTCTGAGAGAGGACGAAACCATCTGTGAGCAGTTTACAGCGAACCTCTGCTGACCGCAGCCACTGAAGACACTTTGTGTAAAGACATTTCAGGCTGTTTCTGATGCACTGGTCTTTAAACATAGACTAAATGCTCATTGTGGCACATGGTGAGTTCTACCTCACTCTGCATCTCAGTCATCTCTCGGGCAAACTGGATCTCTGTGGTTTCAGGGAGCTGAGAGTAGAGGGAGGAGGGAGCACCTTTAACCAGCACCTTCGGGCGATAGTTCACCTGAGAAAGTGACAATATGAGTGGAAGAGAAAGACAAACAAACAGAGAGAGAGAGATGTGAGCAAAAATGTCACTGCTGCTGGTAACTTGGGTTTAAATTACAGGTCCCATGTCCCTTAAACCCAATGGTTCCTTTTTCCACATAGCACGACTCTGCTCATGTGCTTTGTCTTTGTGTGTTGTTCAAAGTGTGTGTGTGTGTGTGTGTGTGTGTGTGTGTGTGTGTGTGTGTGTACCTCACTCTGCAGCTGTGACACCTCCAGAGCGTGCTGTATTTCTGGAGTGTCAGGAAGTTGGGAATAGAGGGAGATCGAGGCCTTTCTTTTCCCGTCTTCTTTGTACTTTTTCTGAAACAGATCAGATCTGATTGGATCAGTTTATCTCTTTCAGTTCAGTTCAAGAACCTTTCAGCATCCTGTGTTCATGACACAAGCTTGTAAAATGATAATGAATAAATAAACCTTAAGCAACAACAGCACAAGTAATGACAGTGATGCACGGCTTCATACTGTGTATCACACAGTCTGAGTTTGTGGCACTGCTGGAGTCTTGATTTCTCCTGATAACTAAACTTTAAATAAGATTTCTGTGTTTGCTTTATGTCAGTTCATTTTCAGTGGGTTTCTCAGCCAAACCTGCAGCCTAATCAAACCTGCAGCTGCTGCATAAAACAAACCGCGTGTTGATGCCCAGACTGGAATTAACTGATGAAACATGTTGAAACACAGCTGCTGTATAAGTCAGAATGAATATCATGTGTGAGCACCTCGCTCTGAAACTCGTGGACGGCCTTGGCCAGCTGCATCTCAGCGGTCTCAGGAAGCTGAGAGTACAAACTGCTGCTCATCTCCTTCTTTCCTTCCTCCTTGTACTTGTTCTGAGGAGCAGAGAAGGTTTCACTGTGACGAATGGTTCAGTCTGCCACACTTCATCCATCCACCCATCCATCCACCCATCCATCCATCCACCCATCCACCCACCCATCCATCCATCCATCCATCTATCCATCCATCCATCTGTCCATTCATCCATCCATCCACCCACCCATCCATCCATCCATCCATCCATCCACCCATCCATCCATCCATCCATCCATCCATCCATCCATCCACCCATCCATCTATCCATCCATCCATCCATCCACATCCATCCATCCATCTCCATCCATCCATCCACCATGTCTGACCTCACTCAGTATCTCAGTCAGCTCTTTGACAAACTGGGTCTCTGTTGTTTCTGGCAACAGAGAATAAAGAGAGGAGGAAATCTCAGTCTTCACATTCCCTTTGTATTTAATCTGAAAAACAAACAAACAAAAGATTGTCAGTGCTAGAATCATGTGTTACGATCACTATTACCTGCTGTAAAACCAACAGAAACCCTCTCATCCTACAGGATTTAGAGTCTAACAACAATCTCCTCTCCGTCCACAGGAGTTATTCCTGATGGAGTGTAACAGCTCGTTACAGGTCATAAAGAAAAGTCTCATCTTCATATTCTCACAGACATTTTTCCTGTGATGATTTCCTGCGCTCTGCCCTCAAGTTTGTCTGCACTTCACAGGTACACAAGGTGTAGCAAAGTGTAACTACCTGACTCTGCCGCTCTGAAGCCTCTCTGGCGTGTTGAGTCTCAGGAGTCTCTGGCAGGATGGAGTACAGAGACATCGACGCCTCCTTCTTTCCCTCCTCTTTGTACTTAGACTGAAACAATTGAAACACATTTCAGCAAAAATGATCAGATTGGTGGATCGATATGAGCGAGTCCAATCTTCTACATCCATCTTCGTGTGTGTGTGTGTGTGTGTGTGTGTGTGTGTGTGTGTGTGTGTGTGTGTGTGTACAGACCTCAGAAATCACAGCGCTGATGTTCTTGGAATGGATGAGTTCAGCTCCAGGAACAAACAGACTCTGACCCCTCATCTTCTCAAAGTCCTCCTTATACTTCACCTGCAAGGAGGAGGAGATGTGAGTGTGTGTGTGTGTTTGTGTATATGTGTGTGCGTGGGTGTGTGTCCTGCTCCGTCCCCAGGAGGAGGAGCAACTACTGCGATATTATCTCCAACATATCTCCTTCCAAAAACATGGACAAATATTAATTACGGTGCTTAGAGCATTTACACGACGAGAAAAATGGATAATTGATTATGTTACAGGAACCACAGGGCTGATGGACTAAACTTTATTTTAAGCATGTGCCACAGTTTGGTGTTTGGCTGAGTCTGATTGGACGTCTGGTCCAACAACAGACTGGCAGATTTTGCAGAAAGACCCATGAGAAAAATGGAATTAATCCACAGATGACAAGCTGTCCGCCCCAATCTGTGAGAAGAAACCAGAGTGGGCAACAGAACAAAAGGTGCTTCATGGTCCCAAATACTGGTTCACTGTCAACAGTCAAGTTCAGCGTCAACACAAATAAAAAAAAAGTTTCATGATATATTAAAAATGATTATCAAAAGGGAGCCAGGAGCACAACTGAAGGGGTTCATGTCCCCATGATACAACTAAATACAAATAAGAACAGGATGCAAACATTTTCAAACACACTGTGTTTCCTCACAACAGTTTGCTGAAGTTGTTCCTGAGTCCATGTATTAATCTCCTTCATCCAACCATGTGCTCACAAAGTGTTGAACCTCTCTCCATCCTGAGTCTTTCCAGGATGAACCTTTCAGACCCAATCATGATCCTATCACCTGTTACCAATGAACCTGTTTACCTGTGGAAGGATCCAAACAGGTGTTTTTGGATCAGGCCACAACTTTCACAGTCTTTTGTTTGAAACATGTTGCTGCATCAAATTCAGACGAAGCAGCTATTTACAACAATCACTGAAGCTGATGATCAAACATTAAATATATTGACTTTGTGCTGTTTTCAATTGAGTATAAGCAGGTTTGAAAGGATTAGACCATTACTACATTCTGCTTTAAGTTTTACACAACATCCCAACTCTTTGAAATCAAATGACTTGCAACATCTCCACCGGCTTCAGGACTGTGGTCACTGCAGAGCTGCAACAGGAATTTTTGGAAAGGCAAACAAAAAAAGATGGGGCGTATTGCATCCTACCTACTGCCATGAAGATTCTGCCTCTGTGAAAGCAAAGTCTTGAGACCTCTGAGTGTTAAACTTGTAAAATTGATGCACTGCACTCTCTTCCTGCATGTGATGATTAATAATGATGTTTGAAGGCAGTTGCTCACAGACAGGCAGCCGAGCGACAGCAGCTGGAGGAATAAGTGAAGATGATTTTATAAAGTGGGTTGACTTGCTTCCACTGTAGCTGATGAGTCATTCTGCTGGTGCAAACAGCCAAGCTGCCAAGTTTGACTCACACCAGGGAATCAATATCTCACCCTCCCACATCCTACAACAGCATTCACCCTCATTCACCATTTTACTGCCAGATATATGCTTCAAACTGCTGCTGCTGAAGTCAAAAGACGTTGCTTCCTTTGAGTATACATTCCCTCTGGGTTGAATAAAGACCAGTCATCGGATCTTTGGAGGGATGGTTACCAATGGCAACCCTGCCTTCAGCTGATATGTGAAGAGGCGGATGTCTTACACGTGTGGAAGAGTTCACATCCAGAAATATTTTTATTCATGAGTTGAGGATCAAACTGCAGCAGATATTAGGCACTGAAATATCACTGGGTTAAAAATGGACCCGGTTTGGGTCGATACAGCACCAATGCAACACTGTGTAGTTCTATTGTGCAGCACAGACACTCATTTCAAAAAGGTGGATTTAAAAGTAGTTTATCTTTTGTATTTTGTCACACCAGAGACAAGAAAACACACACATCCTCCTGTAAAGCTGTAAAGTGCAGTATTACTTGTCAGTCACTGGAATTTCAAATAGTTTTTTTTCTTCGTCTGGAGCAACTGAATCAAACTACAGGTTTGGAAAAACCCTAAAATAATAAATTGAACTGAGAGTGAATGAACTTACATCACTGGAGAGCAAGCTGCATCTCCTGTTAAATCCTGGGTCTGGTAGTGGAGGCTTTACATCTGAGGAGGCCTGAAGACACAGAAGTGCACAGAAGACTCAGAGGACGATGACTGCTTGACATTATTCAGACAACAGATAGCTACAACCACCCTCGAAGACCTAAGGATCTTTGGACCAACACTGGATCCTCTATTGAGACACATTCAGACTAATATTGGTAATTAAAGGTCAATACTGGCAAACTGAGCGCACTAATAAAACTAAGACAGAGAAACCTGTGAGTCAACCAAAGGAAACTTTTCTAATTCGTGCACGGTTGATGCCTCGCCTCTGTTAACAGGCCCGATTCAGTCCTAAAAATCCCACTATCATAGGCTAATAATGGCACATTTCATTTGTAGTTTCACTAATCCTCTCTAAGCCCGTATAAAAACTTGCAGTACCAGGCGATGCCCCACTCCAAGGTCAATGCAAAGACTCCCAGTCAGAGCTGAGAGCTGGGTTTCTCTGCAGAGGAACTCAATCTGCCTCCCAGCACATTTCATCAAAGCAAAGCAAAACCCTCAAAGACATTGAGTAGTACACAGGACTTGGCAGCAGTTTGGGAACAATGAGTGTGTTGACGTATTAAACAAGGACGTTATTTAATAGAAAGCCAAACCTAATTAAAAGACCACAGGGTCCAACTGCAAATTTGACAAATGTCATCTTTCAAAATAAGAAAATCAGAATGAAAGAATAGAAAACTTGTCTCCTGTCAGATCCCCGACTGGACTTCTCTGTTTAAAATCAAGTTTGTTTTATGAAATGGGTCAACTTTAGACTTTACAGGTGGATAATAAAGTGTCAGGTTTTGAAATATGATGAATGTAAAAAGCTGAGACAGAGATCTTTGCATAAAAGATAACAAATGAATTACCTGGGTTCTTACATGAGCACAAGTGAAAGGACTGTACTCACACTGAACACTTTCCCCACAGGTCTGCGTAGGTGCTGATTATCTGATTTGTGTTGTCTGATTATTTTTTGGCTTTAACTGAGCTGAATATTTCATTTTGGGTTGTTCATGTTGAAAAGTTGCAGGAAGGTCAAGCTCTCACCTCTGACTCCCAAGGTCCCAACAACTTGTTTGCTTGACCCTCCTCTTCCTCTCCATCCTCTTCTCCTTCCTCCATCTCTGCTTCATGTTCCTCCTTCTCCATCTTTTCTTCCTTCTCCTCCTCTGTTATTGTGTCGGGTTGTACGTCCGTCCTTCCTGCAGTCGAGTCAACAGCCATGGTCAGCGTCGTCACTCGTGTTACCACCGTCTCCTCAAAGGATTCTACTTTCTCTTCCTCCGCTGTCGTGACCTCTCTCATCTCTCTTCCTCTCTCTTCCAACACTGGAGCAGCTGCGCTCTCGTCTTCGTCCATGTCAGCCGCCTCTGAGGATAAACAGCATTTAATGTGTAGGTTCAGTTTACTCATAATGCTATTTTCTTAACACTCAAAAAACAATTGAAAAAACAAACTGGACAGCAAAGTAATGAGAACAAGGTACGAAAGAACATAAGACCCATTAGAACATTTGTATCTTACACTATAAAAAATGCAACCTGGTGGAAGGAAAACTACAGAAAACATCGACTCTGTAAAGAGTCATTACAGTGATTTGCTCTTCAGATGAAGTTGCATTGCTGTTTGCTGCCCTGTGATTCTCTCCTGTCAATGTGTTGCTCGACCGGCCTCATTGAAATGAATGAGAGGCCTGAGCATTTTCAAGCAGATTTAAAGTCTGACTTCAGTGACCTTAGTGTCTCCGCTGGAAAGACACAAGGCTGATGGTGCTTTCCTGGTCAATACTGACACAGTTACTCCCCATTAGCAAGTTAAAAAGGACAGCGAAGAGGCTCAGTGTGAGCCGCTGTGGATAAAGCGTCTGGTAAATGAATGTGATGTAATGTGATGTTAGAGATCGAGCCGACCTCTTCGAGACAGAGCTGAGCCACAGTTCTGGCAAGGTCACAGAAAAAACGCCAATCAAAACGGACAGATGATAACTGGAAAATCGCACTCATTGATAAATCCCCCTGATCGAGTCTAATGTCACAACCCTCCGTTCTATGGTTGTGGTCACACGTTCCGCCTGCTGTCAAGGTCACCTGTTCAGCTTCATCAAAGTCACCGTTAAATCCTTCTATGTCTTACGCCTCCTCCTCCAATCAGCTCCGGATGTCGTAGAATCTTCAACATCATATTCACACTTTTTAGCTTTCACCAACCTTCCCTGAAAAGTCTTCTCGACACTTTTGCTTCCTCAGCAACATGCTGTTGATGTTGCACTCACCTTGTCCGACTTATTGTCGCCTCTTACTAAATTTTCCTTTTGGTTTGTTTCGATCAGCCTCTTATTTTCCCAAACGTTGCAGTCGTTGTCTCACTCGCTGCTTCTGGATATTGTAGCTTCGTCTGTGATGCACTCTTGGTTTTCTCAGGATCTTCTCCTGCTTTACTTTCAGGCTCTTGGAGGCTTCTTCATCGTCGTGGTCGCTCTTCCTGCTACTCAACGTTTGTCGTGTTCTCCCTCTAAACTTCTTTATCAAACTTTTAGCTTCTTGTTTTGCCTCTCGCTCAAAATATAAACCTGTAAGGGATTAAACTGGCTCGTCCAGTCTCGACTGTCTCAACGTGATGGCTGACTGTCTTCTGGCTGTGGGTTCATTGGGTACTTCTTATCACGTTTAACTTCCACATTTAGCCCCCTACTCAAGACCTTATCGCCGCTGTGCCCTTCATCTCAGTCACAGAGCCAGTGTTGGGTACAGTGTGTGTTTTTTGTGTGTGTGTAGGTTGAGGGGTTGAAGGTGAGTTCAGGAAATATCGTAAGCTGGAAGGAATGTACCATTTACTTACACACACACACACACACACACACACACACACACACACACACACACGCCTTCTGACAGACTGACAATGACAGAACAGTGTTTGTAGTTGCAAAGGTGAAATTTATGTCGAAGGAGAGAAAGACAGAGAGACTTTAAAAGACAAAGTAAAGACAAGGAACAGAAAAGAATGAAAAAGAAATCGACTACGTCTTTATCTCTGTGTGATTGATCACTCCGATAACTAATCTGTGTAAAGATAAATCATTTGTCAGTGTGAGACTCAAAGGCAGCAGGTCGTCTGGCGGAGGGATCAGGGCGTCAGGTGGCGGTGGAGGTAAACAGGACGTCGACCTGATGACGACCGACCTGAGCAGATCTGACTGTCTCTCAGCCAAACCAACATCTGCTGCCACGATGTACACTAACAAATCACAGCTCGACACAACAACAAGAGACTCATTTACCACCAGTAACCCTGCCTCGCCTGCACAACGGAGTCACACAGACCTCGAACGAAGAGAGTGAATACAGAAATATAGTGAATTAGTTTAAGTAAATGAAAAAAGAAATGTAACTGAAATGAATTGTAAATGTAACTAACTACTACTACATTTTTCTCCTCAGCCAATTGTGGAAACCCTTTTGATGATATTGATATTTAGTCTTTTGATTTTCCAGGCTACAAAAATCTGCACAAAAATAAACACAGAGAGCAAAGCCGCCTTGTTCACGGGACGACTAATGAATCAGGTCTTTAAACACATCAGCGGTTCAGTGGCCTGAATAACAGCTGAGTCCTGCCAGCGGAGTCCTGGCTGCCCCTCGCGCCTGCACTCATCTCCGTCTCACCCACAATCACAGCAAACAGAAACGGCTTTGGTACGAATCTGTCTCCTCTCGAAGCTGAATTTGGGAGACACGGTTTTCATAGGTGGTAAAAAAAAAACAAGTGAAGGCTGCCTCATTGACCAGCAGCTCTCTCTTTCTCTCTCCCTCAGATCTTGTTAATGAATTCATGAAACACAAAGCTTTTCCTGGGAGAATTCCCTGTGATCTCGTCCTGATGTGAACTAGGTTTACTGCCAGCCACAGCCCAGCAGAAGACAGAAACATGCTTCTCTTCAGGCTTCGGTCTTTTACTGAAACACTGTTCTTCACTGCAGGAGAATCCAAATAATACACCTGCTAAAAAACAACCTTTTTGTGAGGTCATGAACAATTTGGTTTCTATTTGATTTCTCTTATTCTACGGAGAGATTAACAGTCAGCTCACATTAAATTCAGCTCCGAGCAAACATAAATTCTCTCTCTCTATTCTCTCTCTCAGTCCTCCTCTCGACCTCCCTCACACCTTCCTCCCACTACCCTCCTCTTCCTCCCACATCTCCCCCTCCTCCTCTTTCATCACCAGGTCAACCTTGAAAAGAGCTGAGTAATACCATAAACATGTGTGGGCTGAATGCCACACCATTTGAAAGGGAGGCGACGTGTGTGCGTATTAATTAAAGCGGAGCAAATGAGGAGAGAGAATCTGTGGCGTATTAACGCAGCGGAATAATACGATCACTCGGTCAGGTAAACAGAGGAGGGGGGGGGCAGAGGACAGACAGACGGGGACAAAGAAAACAATGGGACAGAAGAAGAAGAAGACAGGAAAAAAAAAAGGAAGGATAAGAGAGTGGAAAAACAAGACAGCAGAATGACTAAGATCAGTTCAGTACAAATGGACTCAATGGGTTAATTAATTAAGAGCAGAGCTGATGAACAAGGTTTGATGTTTAAATGTCTGTCGATCAAAATACAATGAAAAAAGAGCGAGAGAACATTGACAAGAAGAAGGAAAACAGAGAGAGAGATAAACTCACTACCTTAGCATCATCTGCAGAGGGTCGCTGGGTCATCAGGACACACACAGGTGGAGTATCTGTATACACACACACTCACACACACACACACACACACACACACACACACACACACACACACACACACACACACACACACACACACACACACACACACACACACCACATACAGAAACATCCAAAGATTAAAGACACAACTCGTGCGTCTTTTAACTTCTTTGAAAAACAGTCTTGAACATGTCTTTTTCTGTTGCCTTTCAGAAATGAGCGCTGCATCGTGTGTAATTAAATAACTGATAGTTTGATTTGCTTTGAACTCAATAAATAATCGCGATCACTTACACTCACTGGTTTCAGGTGAAGCTCCTCCTCAGGTGAAGCAGCAGATGTCATCGACACTGGAGGGCTTGGTGAGGTGGACGTTTTTTGTGTGTGTGTGTGTGTGTGTGTGTGTGTGTGTACGTTTGCGCCCACTGACCAAAGTGCACCCCTCACTTTCTCGCATACATTTCACTTCACACATCACACACACACTAGGAAAAAACAACAGCAGAGTGTATTTCAGTGTGTGCATACAATACTGATCTGCTCCTGAGTCCTTCTGAGTCTCTGCATCTCTGGAGTGTCGGACACGATGCTGAACCCACGACCTTTACTCTCTTCAAAATCCTTCTTATACTTGACCTGCAAGACAGCAAGAGGGAAAGAAACACTCAACACTCAGACACATTAAAGGAATATTCACCCTTAAAATCATCTATTAGTGATGTACTCTGTTTGAGTGACATAAATATTTCAACATTGATGTGTTGCAATATGAACTGAAATGTTAATCAAAAGGGCTTTAAAAACATAAACAGTTCAAGTTTTGGTTTCAGTGCCTCTAAATAAAAGAAAGAGCTTATTTCCAGAGCGGCTGTTTTGATTTTAAATCAATCGAACATACGGAGGAGATAAAGAGACCAGTGGCGACTCCCACAGAAGGAGGAAACAGACCAGAAAACACTGAAGCTGAAGCTGCATCGTGGTTAGAGGCTGCAACAACCCAGTTCATGAACTAATGAACCTGATAACTCGGTTACATGATCACTGAAGGCAACAAAACCTATAATTCATGTCCCGGTGATGACACAGTGAGAGCGCTGTATATGAAGGTGGATTCTACCTTGAATGTGCCCACACAGCAGAAATAATTACACCACTCAGCATCCAGACAGATCACAGCTCCCATCAACTTTACACAGTGTGAAAAGAACTTTAAATACACTGTAATTGCTGCTCATACATGTTGAACACTGATATGCAGGAAATGAAAAGAGGGTTTGACTTCTGAACATGATCTGTGCCACAGTGACTCACATCAAAGTGCACATCCAGCAGAGTTTACCTGAGCAGTTTTTACATACACAGTATCACGTGTAGGGGACTCAATACTTTAAGTGCTGACCCAAATGTATCCAAAGAATTGAGCACTGAAAACTGTCAATTACCAAGTCAGAAAAAAACCAAGTCAGCCTGGTTTATACTCTGCTGAACTGAACTGAAACTCAGGTAAAGTATTGGCACTGTTTTCAAATGATATCCAAGCTTAATTATAACGGCTCAGTCAAAGGAGCGGCGCAATACGTCCTGTCCAGAGCGGACGACGTGCACGAACAGCAGAGCAGCAGGCGGTCGTCTCTTACTCTGGTCCTCGACCTTCAGAGGAAACACTGCAGCTCATTTAGCCATAAAGTCATCCTGCTGGTGTCGATCAGTCGGCAGTAATGGCCCATCAGGCCTCAGAGCAGAGTAACACAAGGCTGTAAACTGCAGAAATATGACTCAGACGGTTTGGGTGTGTGTGTGTGTTCTGGCATTCTGCTCTCACAGCGATCGTCCCCGTTCTCAACACAAAGCAGATTAAACCCCCATTCATCCGGCGGAGGCTCCCCGCAGAGCTAATATGACAAGCTAACAAGCTGAACCACACACACATACATGGAGCTGGGTTGGAGAAAAAAACAGGGGTTCAAAAATATTTGGTAGTGGCACCAGCGGGATCTTGGTACAAGCATCCTGCGAGTGTAATGGCTCACTGACGCTGATGAGATTGACTCCTTAGGCATTTTTATTATCCATCATTTGTTAGTATCGAAGCAATTTAGTTGGTGCCATTAAAGTACTGAAGTTGAAGTCCTACACACACACACAGTTCGCACAAAAGGTCAAGCATGAAAACTATCATGTCGTCCAGTTTGTTGTTTCGGGCAGTGAACCAGAATCAGGACCTAAAAGAGGAAGGATCTGATGCACGAAAGACCTGATGGGGGACAGACCTGATGGGGGACAGACCTGATGGGGGACAGATCTCACAGAGGACAGTGTGATGGAAGAGGAGCTGATAGAGGAAGGATCTCATGGAGGGTTTGTTTGGTGGATGTGGGACGGACCTGAAGGAGGACAGATTTCGAGGAGGCTGGATCTAAAGTATGAGAGACGTGATGGTAAATATCGAGTGATTTAAATGCAATTTGATGTCTGAATAATAACATAATGGCTCCATTAGGGCAATGATCCAAATTACCTCACTGTTAAGTTTTGAATTCATGTCAGCAGCGGCTTTGGATGTGAGACAGACACCACCTGACATCACCAGGTCACATGACCATGTCACGTCCACTCCTCTGTAGACATGTAGGTCAGTGGTGAACATATGGGGGTTTTCCCACTGTGTGTGTGTACACTCACACCGCACAGTGTCATTGTCTATTACAATCAGTTTCTTAGAGCAGGACTTGAAAGCTTCGGTGCTAATGTGAACTGATTTCAACAGCAGCTGCAGGGACATCAGACACATGGACGGGAAAAGTTACAGACGAGGAGGAGGAAGCAGGTAAGGTGAAAGAGGAAGAGGCTGTTTCACATAAATCTCTCTCCTAGAGGTAAAAAGGAGAATGAGGAGAAATAATGAGGAGAGGAGAGAGAGAGAGAAAAAATTGCTGGTGAAATTGTCACATCAAAAAGTATCTGTAGTGATGCAAATTTCTCTCTCGTCCTCATTTCAATTAAGTTTAGCACCACAAAAGGAGAAGATAAGAAAACTGAGATTTTTGGAGAGGACATTTCAGAGGAGCCACACTGATATCAGCCTCATCCATTATAGCTGTAACCTGTTTCTGCAAAGATGAATCAAGTCTGTAGTGACTAAACCCACAGACACTGAGGCTGCGTGTTGTCATGTGACGGACACGCCTCCGTCACAGATCACATATTTAAAATGATTTTAATTTGTCCAAAATATCTCTAATAACATTAACGTGATATTTTAAGTGCATCTGGCAGCACGTCGTCACACTCGGACACAATCAGCCACTCATTCCAGGGCAGGTGGAGGAGATATGAGGACTGTTAAAGAATTATCCAGCTTGTGGTTGTTAAAGATTGGAATTTCCTACATATGGTGTCCCTCAGAGCATCGTCTGAAACTGGATTCCTGTCCTCCACAACTGGTTGAAAAACTGGTACCAGGAGCCAAAAAAGCTTTTTTAAAATAAATGCCAGTTATACATTTTGGGGAAGAAAAGACCTCTTTCTGTTCAGCACTTTACAAGGTATATCAGACCCAGCATGTAAAAGATTTGATTCAAGATTTAATGATATTAAAATGTCAAGATCTTGATCAGGTAGGAAAAAAGAACAAGGTTGAAAACGAAAGCTTGATGGAGAAGAAGAAGAAGCAGAGGGAGACAGGGACAGAATAAATGAACGTGTAAATCTCTGGTCTCTAAATGACAAACTGGTAATAAATGGATTTTTATGAGGGCAGCACACAAACACACACCAACACACACACATCCCATGACAAGCAGCACGTCTCCTTCTGCCGACTGCTGAGTGGACATCTGTCCTTTTGTACTGCAGTCTGCAGGACTCACACACACACACGCACACACACACACACACACACACACACACACACACACAGGATGAGGACATATGGCACAGAAGTATAGCTGGTTCATTCTCTCATACGTGCTCTCTGCATCAGTTTGTGTCTAAATCAGCACAGTGACTCATCTCGCCTTCAGGAAGCAGAAGCTGTCAGAGAAGCTTCTACTGACACACCTGAGCGTTTGTTTTCATCTCCATGTGGTGCCAGAGGGGCGGAGATATGATCCGAAGCTGCTTTAAACCAGATGTCAGTCAGACAAATACTGTGATCTGTGCATCGACAAAACTGAGAGGATCTGAATGTGAAGTGTATCTGTCAGCTTTGTGACCAAGATGTTCCTCTCAGTCAAGTCAGAAGCACGTAGCAGTCAGAGGTGGAGACCTAATTCCTTTTCCCTAACTCCGCCGACTGGAATAATAATCAGTTTACAGCTGACGTGGATCTGTAGATCTCAGGAGACACATCTGCTTCCAAATGTCACGCAAATTTTAACAGAATTTCCAGAAAATCGGTCTAAGAAAATGTGAATTAATGTGTGTTTCCAACCACAACTGTTATGCAAATTTGAAGTTGAATAGAGACAAACAGCTGGTGGAGCTGATTAAACCACTGCAGAAGAAGAGGACACAAGGTGAGGTCAAGAGCTCCAGTCAGAGCTCAAACAGTGGAAACACGACATTAGTCTCATGTATTACTGTGAGGGAGGAGACAGTCTGTTTGTGTTGCACTTCGCAAATTTGAATTATTTTTTTTTTGTCATCAAATTTTCAGTTTTCAGTGTTTCCACTCACACACACATATAAAAACAGGATGATGAAAACAGAGTGTGCATCAGGACAGCTACCTGCTCAGGGATGACTCAATACCTGAGGCAGGGAGGCGGAGACATGAGTGTGAGTGTGTGTGTGCATGTGTGTGTGTGTGTGTGTGCGTCTTCACCTGGCTCTGTAGCTCGCTCTGCTGTCTCAGTCTCAGGTTCTCTGGTGTGTCGGCCACGATGGTGAACGACGTCTTGGGGTAATGTCTGAAAAGAGAAGGAGCAGAGTTACACAGGCAAACCGCTCGAGTCAGCTTTGAAATATTCAACCTTCATCAACACAAAAACACCACAGAGAGATAGAAAGAATGAGGAAGAGGAGGATGTTGACATCAGCATCACTAAATCAAGATGAGTGACAGCTCAAATACGAAGCCGACTTCCACCAACATACAACTGAGAATTTTCCATCCTGACAGAACAGAAACATATAGAATGACTGATTAAATCCAGAGGACGACACACTGATCCATGATCTCATCTTAACAGGAGGAATAGCACTTAGTAACCATTCATAACAGTCTTCTCACTCTAAAAAAAATATTCAGCCTTTTTTAACAATAAAGGTCACAACGTGAAAGACGTTGGCGCCTCTGTAAAGCTGAGAGTAACTTTAACAAGTTAATGACCCACCATGACATTAGCAGGAACAATGACCCATTGAGAGGTGGAAAAATGAACACACCTCTCTTTATCTCACTTGACCTTTTGGCCTCTCAGTAATGACCTTAGGATACAGAGTGTGTTTAGTTTTCTGTGTCTAAAAACAGCGTCAGTGAGTTTGGATTTAAATGGACATTTAAATGGACAATGGAGGAACTTTTGAAAGTATTTCTATGATGAGGAGCGTTCAGCCCAGAAAACCTCTGGAGCTCTTAAGGATGTTTAGCCAAGAAAAGAACAGAAGGTTATTGGTATGTTTCTTTCTGTTTCAATCAAAGAGTTATTGACCTCCGAGCAGAGACTGCTTCCTGCAGTTACATCATATCTACGTGAGCTTCCTGAAACGGTTCCTGGGTCCCTGGAAAAGTTCTTGCAGTGGGAACATTAATACTGTCGCACAATAATAATTAATTAATGGACACTTTTATAAAGTTTCACCACATAGAAAAAAAGGGCAACATTTACATTGTTGTTACATTGCTGTCATTAGGATTAATTATTGAATTAACAGGAAATTGGTTGACAAACATTTTGATCATTGATTGTTGATTGATTCATCTGTTTTACAGGCAGAAATAATGTTTCTTAACTGGGGGAATTTGCTTTGTTCTGTTTTATACTGTTCTGGCCTTTTTTGAATTTTCTAGATAAAATGGAAAAAATAAAACATATTAAGTGCTAATAAATAGAACTGTTGTAGCCTTATGTCCGACCTCTTTGGACTGTGGGACTTCAGCCGAAGCCCACTCACACCGTTAACTGCTGCTCACTGGCCGAGCTGCTTTTGTGACTGCGATCCACAGTGGGAGGACGAAACAGAAACACAGGACGAAGAAGGATCTTTACAAAGAAGAAGATGAATCACGGACATGAAGGCAGCTCGAACAAAATGAGTCATTACAGGATCTCGAAAGAAAACTTCAGGATGACACGTGTCAAACAGAAACACTGACTAAAAGACACAGAACATCAATCAACACCTCTGAGAGCCTCGACAGAAATATCCCGAGCTTCATCAAACTGACGTGAACTGGATGCCTTTTGCACATTTTGTCCACCTCCTGTTCTGTATGTCCATCATGGACCTGTCCAACTGTCCTCAACCTGCTCACTCCTGCAAACTCAAGCCGTCAGTTTGTGGCGAGGGAACTAATGCTTGTATTCATTCTGGATTTTTTTATTCTTCTGTGACTGATTCTTTCAGTCAAAAACCCAAATACATTCGATTTACAACAATATCAAATGGATAAAAGCAGCAATCAGATCATTGTAGACAAAGAAACAAAGTAATTATTCAATTATCAGAGAATTATCAGAGTTGTTAATTTTGTGTCAATCAACTGTTCAATAAATTAATACATTGTTCCAAACTTAGAATTCCTCTCTTATATACTGTCAATAAACGAACTGGAAAAGACAATAAGGCATTAATGACAATTATCTGTAGGATAATTCATCATCAACTTAAATGTCATGATTGTTATAGCTCTCGTAATGTTTGTAGCTGCTGGTAACTTCTGTGATCTCTGAGCACCTGACAACACAGGAGAGAGACGGCGTCCACTCGCTCGGATAGCTGGCTGATTCACTGTGTGTGTGTGTGTGTGTGTGTGAATCATAGATGCCAGCAGCATATTCAGCGGCACAGTTTGACCACTCCACTGAACTGTCCTTCACTCCTCTCTTCATCCCACTCTCACTTTTACATCTACTCTCTCTCTCCCACACACACACTGTCTGTCTGTCTGTCTGTCTCTCTCTCTCTCTGTCTCTCGCTCTGTCTCTCGCTCTCCCACACACACTCTCTCTCTCTCTCTCTGTCTCTCTCTCTGTCTCTCTCCCAAACACACTGTCTGTCTGTCTGTCTGTCTGTCTGTCTCTCTCTCTCTCTCTCTCTCTCTCTCTCTCCCCTCAGGAGCTGGTGGAGACCAAAAACAGAGCAAAGAGAAGAGTGAATATTGGAGGAACACAAACACAACATTAGGTGAAAGCTAACGATGCCTTGTGTCTGCTGGATGTGTAAATAGTTCTTTTTGAGTTCAGAGCTTGTCCTGTTGCGTCATGGGACACACCTCTGATGTCACCCTCGGGCCCCTGTTCGATCCTTCATGACAGAAACCTGAGACGCCAACATCCTAACAGGTGAATCACCTGTTACCTGACACCAGACTGTATTTTTGTGGTTTTCGATGCAATTTCACACGTAAAACGCCGACAAACGCAGATTTATAAATAACACTGCTAAAGTTAGATTCGATCATCATTACATTATTGTTGTAGATGTTTTGTTTCCGTCTCTGTTTTTTCCTCAATAACTATGATCATGATAATAATTACGGGTCACAAACAGTTTGCTGTGGTCTGAACATGTCCGTGTCTTTTAGCTGATAATTAGCAGGATCATAAACAGTCATCATAATGTCTACTTGTGTGTCTGTCTCACAGCGTTTGTCTCCAGTCATTATGAAAACCCACACAAAGCAACAAGCAGGGATTCCCTTAAGTCTTTAACTGTCTCTGCTTCTGTCTCTGTGTGTGTGGAAGACAAAACCATCAGGACAGTTTTGTTTTCCTAAGAGGAAATATGATTTGCGTGTGTGTCATATCCCAAAACCAATAACTACAGACTCTTCATTACACTGCAGCACCAGGGACATTGTCTTCTTGTTGCTGTTACTATCATTTATAGTAGCAGGCTTCTCTGTTTGACAAATTACAACCATTAAGTTAAAGTGTAAACACAATGAGCCTGACATGAAATATCTCCCACATGATATCATCAACAGAACTGAAGGAGCATCTCAGCCACAGAGACATTTTAACCATCACACCATTGAGGGTTCCCTGTGGACTTTTTGACCACCAGCAGAGTCACAATCTGCCTCTCTGTCCCTCCCTTCAAATACATTCATCGTCATTCTGTCCCACTCATCTCACTCGACATCCAGCCACTCCCTCCTGCCCTGCACGAACACCTTTCCCTCCAGTCACCTGACTGTCCCCGCCCACCTGCTCACCTGTTTCCACTCTCCCACTTATACTCTCTGAGTTTTTGTTACCTGGACCTGTTACCTGTCTACCTACCTGTCTACCTACCTGTCTACCTACCTACCTGTCTACCTGCCTGCCTGCCTGCCTGCCTGCCTGCCTGCCTGCCTGCCTGCCTGCCTGCCTGCCTCCGTCTGTTCTGAGCCACAAAGTGAACCAGCAGATTTGAGACTCAACAGGTCAAAGAGTGAAACAGAGAACTGACACAAACTGACTCAAACCTACTTTGTTCCTTTTTATGTCTCATGTCTTTGAATTGATCTGAAAATGACTGTGAATGATTTTACAGATATGAATGTGGCTCCTCCACCCTCTCTCTGCTCTCCACCGCTACTTCTTACTTTCTCTCTTTGTGTTTTGTTACGGCCATCTCACTCTTACTCTCCCTCTCTGAGACACAAACACAGAAAGACTTCCTGCAGAGGCTCAGTCCTGTCAGAGAGTCCTGTCCTGTGTGTGTGTGTTAGTCAGCGTGTGTGTGTGAAAACTCTGGCATTTTCTTTCAACCAACAGTCCCTTTGTTTCACTTCTGTTACTCATAGTTTAGTCTTATATAACACACACACACACACACACACACAAACTAATTTTGTCCTTAAGTTTCACTTCACCTGTTTCCATTGCCACTGGCAACCATGGATGCTTTGTTCGTTTGGTGCAACCCAATCCTTTGAGACAAAGAGCTGCTCTGTGGGATATTTTACATGCACGCACACACACACACACACACACACACACACACACACACACACACACACACACACAGTCAGCCAAGGTAACTCTGCTGGCTGGACAAGCAGCCTGGGACAATAACTCAGTTTGTGTGGAGTCTTTAACAGCCAGCTGACGTCCAGACGCCTGCAGGAGACAAACAGGCCCGTCTGCTCGGTTCTTTACATAAATTGGCTTTTTATTGGCCAACGACAAAATTAAAGACTCTAACAGGTAAATTTCTGCTCGAACTACTACAAACTACAGTCCTCACTGATGCACTTTCACAACGTCTAGAAAGAGTCAGGTTAAAAACAAAATAGCAGATCCTACATTTCCCATAATGCAACTCAATAGTGTCTGTCATCAGCCCTCCAAGCTTCAAACCTCACGTTTGCAATCCAAGCTTTACTGTGAAGTCGTTCTCCAAGTTCCAGCTGAGATAATCCTGGTGACGTCACCATCATCAGGTTCATTTCCTCAGACCTGACAAAACTCCTGCGGAGCCACAGAAGACGTGTTATTCAGAGGTTTTCACAGACGGAACAGGCCTCACCATGAACAGCTAACAGACTTCGACATGTAAAATCAGCCCCTTTAACAAGGCATCAGGGCTTTCTGAGCTACATCAGCAACAACGTGGACAGAAAACCAACAGGACAAGATGACAGGTGACCTCTGGGAAGGTCAGTGAAGAGCAGCAAGCACAGAAGCAAACATACAAACCACCACACAAAGCTCTGATGAAATTACTGAGATCCTGTATCAGTAAAAGAAGTAAACTTTTTAATTTACCCTTTGAATGGATTCGTACTCAACATCAATTAGCTGCAACCTTGATGATGAACGATAAAACCCAAAAGGAGGAGGAAATACTGAATGTGTTCATGTGACATAACAGTTTTACTTTGTGTGTGTGTCACACACACATACACACACACATTTTCAATACGCACAAATTCTAGGATACAGACTAATTACACACACTGCTGAACAAACACTAAGGTGTTTCATACCACACATCTATGACATGGGCTAAATATAACCTCTGCCAAAAAAACAGGAACAAACACACACACACATGCACACACACACACACACACACACACACACACACACACACACACACACACACACAGTGTCCTTTAAACTCTTTCCAATAATACCCTCAGACACATCCTGCCTTTCTCTTACTGCTTAGTTAAGACACCAGATTTACAATACACCAGTGTGTGTGTGTGTGTGTGTGTGTGTGTGTGTGTGCCTGACTGGGTGTGTTGTGGATACAGATTTAGATTAACCATTGTCTATAATGTTGCAGTGGCATTTGCCAAACGACGACAGTCTCCTCGCTCCCAGCAGCAGTGACGCACACGAGTGTAACTGAGCATTCAGACGCACAGTCGGTGTCTGTGAGGTCCAAAGAACAAGAGCAAGAACAAGAACAACCTCATCTTTGCAGATTTTAAATCCAAAGAATTTGACTAATACAAAGTTCCAATTGCCCCAGAAACGAAGTTTGACATTCTGTTGTGCTAAAGTTTATGATTCAGGTTCTTTCCTTCAAGGAGGACATCTGTTATAATGAGTTTTTATTTGAACTCTGTATCACTGTCAGCCAGTGGATGAACTGGTACCAAGGCTGGCGTTACCCATCGTATCAGCTGAAACAAATCCATTACAGTCGTGTTTTCTCTCCAGCCTCTGATGGAAACAGCTTCCTGATGGCAGGTAGAGAAGGAGGCACGGCTGTCATCATGGCTGTCACTGTGGCTAAAAGCAGGGTGGATGAGCCGGTGACGCCACAGTCCTCAGTCCTCTTCGCCGTCTACAGCACCGGCAGCACACGGACAGGAGGACGGGGCCGCGCGTTCAGCTAGGACACGCCGGAGCTTCTTTACAAACTGACATAAAGCAACATGGATGTGCTTTTGGTGAATCGCTGTGAGTGAAACAGATGAAGAGGAAGAGAGGGCAGGGATGACAGCTGAATGTGTGTGTGTGTGTGTGTGTGTGTGTGTGTGTGTGTGTGTGTGTGTGTGTGTGTGTGTGTGTTCTTGCTGGTCAGTCTGGCCGCTCTCCATCTTCCTGCTTAGGTGTTGATGAAACTCAGTGTGGGCTCAGGACAGACTTGGCTCCTGTAAACCTTGCTGACAGTTCAGCAGCGCACAGTATTACTGTCACAGCAAAGCGTGTTTGTATCACAGATTACAGGGAGGGAATAACAGAAAGTCAACAGTTACAGCCCTTGTACATGATAACACTGCATGAAAATATGCACCCAATATCAAAAGTGTAATTTGGTTGCTGCAGTAGAGGATGATGCTGCAAGTCATTATATCATTTTTAAAAAAAATACTCAGTGATTTCACAATAACATTCCATGACTCCAAAAACTCTTTCAGCTTACTACTGACTGAAAAAGCACTTAAGACATTCATAATTTAGGAACCCAAATATTCAAATATTCATGGAGATGTAGAGCAGAGAAGATATTTGGCAAACACTTCTATTCAAATTCAAGACTCTCTCTCTCTCATCACAAAAATCTTTTGTATCTTTTGGTTTTGGACTGTTGGTTTGACAAAACAAGACAAAACCCAACAAAACCCTCAAAATATTCTGTTTACAATGATATAAAGTGGAGATAAGCAGTAAATCATTGGACATTGGAGATTTTTGTATCGACCCACAGAACAATTAATCGACCGTTGGTTTTGCCACTGTGTCGCTTTATCTATGAAATCACTTTCTGACATCAGCACAGAAACCAATGAGCCAGTTTCGCAGTGATTTGTGCCACAGTCTTTAATCAGGTGTGTAACCAGCCCTGTTGCTCAGGAGGACACAGACACACTGATCCCAGTCTGCGCTCTGCAACCAGTGGCCTAGTTTGACATTAGACACACTGCTGCATGTAGACAGCCCCGGGCACGGACTCACACAGTGTGTGCGTGTGCAGAATATGTGTGTCGCTGCATCGGGACAGTGTATCTGCCTGCATGTCGCATCACTTCAGCCACCGGGATCAATCAAGACCGCCGCCATCATCATTTTCTTCTGCCATTAAAGAGGAGAAAATCTGAACTCTTTGATGTTGCTGACTGCTTCTTATTCCACATGTGTTCTTAACGTCGTGTCTCCACCCGGCTGTGAGAAGCTGAGCGCTCAGCTGCCGCCTGCTTATCAAACCTGCTTGATGATTACGCACAACGCCTCGCTGACGGTGTCACTCTGGAAATTAAAACCTTCAGCATGTGAAAGCTGAGACTGATTGTGTTTTATCATCTGCCATCTTTTATTTATTAACTAACCACAATGAAATACGGATCAATTAAGTAACATAACACTCTTTTCTACTGCGTTCCTCAAAAGCACCACGGTCAATAAGATAAATATATTCAAATGTTTCCTAGAAAAAAAGTGTGATGGACTTTAAAGCCTGAAGTTCTGCGCCGACTCATGTTTAATTACTTCACCTTCATCAGCAACATTTAATGCTTATAACCAACTCTCATTCTCTTCTGTTGGTGGCAGCCGCTGATAAAAGGCCGTGACAAATGACAGGAGTTAACTCAGGCTGTGCTTATTTAAGAAAGAGATAATATCACCCAGAGGATTTAATAGCTGGCTGCCGGGCTGATCAACGGCTGCGATTAGAAGACTAAAGCTTTAGAGAGAGAGAGAGAGAGAGAGAGAGAGAAATGATGGAAGAAAATCTAAAGTAAAGAAGAGGACGTCAGATTTCACATCACAAACGTGCTTAAAGAGAGATCTGTAAACAGATGCATGACGCGGCGCCATATTTCCTTTATCCTCACTCTATTATCTAATTTCAACACGTAAACATTCAAGTCAAACCTCATCAGCTCACTGGGACAGTTCCCATATTTTCATCTCTTTCACAGCTCTGTGCGAATCAGGTTTGTCACATTCATTCACCGCCCATCTCCCTTTCCTTCATCGTCCTCCTATAGTCTCTGTCATTTACTGATGAAGGGTTTTCCTTCCTTATTTCTTGCATTGCGTCCCACACGCAGGTGGAGCAGGTTTTGTCTGGTGAAACTCCGACAGGACAGAACAGGATCAAACACATGCACATTTTTTTTCTTTGTAAATAAAACGATCTCAGCTGTTTGTCGGTTAATTCACCAAAAAATGAACCTGTTCGTCTGTGTTTAATGTAAACTAGACTTAAAAGAGGATTCAGCTCGCTTTTTGGTCCACTGACGAGATCTTAGACCACTTTTTATTTCCAACAAATCTCAGTTAGACTCAGTTACACCAAATGTCTAGCACTGGATTACTGATGGATTAATCATAGATTATTGATATTCTAGCTACAACCTGTGTCTTTTAAAGGCCTGTGCTCTGTCCAGCGTCAGTACTGCAGCTGCACAGACACAATCTTATCACTTCCTGATGTGGAAAACTAAACTTCCAAAATCTTTCTCTGGATTCCACTACTGTCTCCAATTTTCCTCATAACAGGAAGAGGACTGAATTCTGGACTTCCTAGAGGACCTCTGTCTTCAGCAGAGCAGGGGCTTCAGGCAGCTTCACGTGAGGCTGCCGCTCATTGGACAGGACCTTTGTCTCCGGTTCATGGAGACGAGAGTCTCAGTCAGCAAACCAGAGTGTTTTATAAAAGAGTTTTATATCTTTATTAAGGCGCTGACAAGAGACTGTGGTGTCCTCAGTGGCCTTAGCAGTTTGTCTTTATCATCCTGACAGAGGAGAGGAGAGGAGGAGAGGAGAGGAGAGGAGGAGGAGAGGAGAGGAGAATAGGAGAGAAGAGGAGAATAGAGGAGAGGAGAGGAGAGGAGAGAGGAGAGGAGAAGAGGAGAGAAGAGGAGAGAGGAGAGGAGAGGAGAGGAGAGGAGAGGAGACAGAGGAGAGAAGAGGAGACAGAGGAGAGAAGAGGAGAATAGAGGAGAGGAGAGGAGGAGAGGAGAGGAGAGAGGAGAGGAGAGGAGAGAGGAGAAATAGAGAAGTCACAGAAGAAAAGAAAAACGGAAGTAGGAAAAGGACAGAAAACTTGAATTCAGGCTCCTGAGTGTTTCTCGCAGCCTCTCACACCATCTCTTCTTAACATGACGAAGCATTTGATGAGAAAACGACAACAGCAGCCTGAAGTGGAGTGAATACAGAGAGCTGTCCCCTCACAGTTTGGAGAGACACAGTACTTCTAACACCATGACACTGTCTCCAGCGGTCTCTCCTCGCTGTCCTCTGTCTTTCTCTTCACTCATTCATGCGTAACGCTCTCCGCCGGCCTTCAATAGAGCCATTTCTCATCCCTCTGTCCCCTCTTCCTCCCTCTCTCTGTTCTCTCATGCTGACGACTGAGCCTCCCGGTCCCTCTGTGCCTCTCAAATCCTTCACATGTCTATTTATTTACTTTTGAAAAACTGTGTTTAACTCGGCCTTTGTTTGGTATCTGTCCCCCTCCTCGTCCCCTTTCAGCAGATTCTCAGCTCGAAGCGTGAAAGATTAGAAGGAGGGTTACATAAGTTTGTCGTCGTCTATCTTTCAGCTCTCTCTCTCTCTCGATGTGCCGCACTCACCATCTTTGTTTCTCAAAGTCGGATTTATTTTCAGTCTCCTCTCTCTCTCCTTTCTGTTCCCCTCTTCTTTCTCTCTCTCTCTTTAGAAGATAGAGACGTTTGCTTTGTGGTGTTACAGCAGGTTAAACAGTCGGTTCTCTGCTCAGGCTTATATCATTGATACTTTTTGTCAAAAAACATGTATGTGAATTTTATTGGTGTAAATGAAATCAGGACAAATTGACGTCAACTGTTCTGCAACTGGTGGTTTGCTCCAGAAATGCACCTTGTCAGCCACCAGAGCTGCAACGATTGGTCCATTAAACAATTAGTCTGTTGAAAGAAAATTACTCACCAACTATTTTGATAATCAAATAATCGTTTCAGTCATTTTCCAAGTAAACATGTAAAGATCTGCTGCTTGTCATTTATGTGAGTAAATGAAGGGTTTGGACTGCTGCTTGGACGAAAGAAGCCATTTGAAGACGTCTCTTTGGGCTCTGGGACACTGAAGGAAAATAATTGACAGATTACTTCTTCTCTCCTTTATATTCAGATGCTTCTACCTTCAACTTCTCATCAAAGAACCAGACATTTTCTAACAGTGGTTCACCTTTGAGAGTAATGTTCCAACTAGGACATCAAAGTCATGGATGAGCATGAAGCTGGACGTGAAACGTGGAGGACTAAAGTTTTCGTTAGAAGTGATCACAGTTTGACCACAGTTTGGCTTCATGGGACAAAACCCAGAGTCTCCTGCTGCTCCTGCAACACCCACGTGTCACCAAATATCAACCGGACTTTGTCAACTTTAAAGCTCCGTGTGGCTGCCATGCAGAACAGACACAATGCCAACACAACAGAAATCACAAAGCGGAGCAGTGGAGCTTTTTATAGATCTAAAGGGAGATATTCCCTCTATGGCTGGTTGCTGCATTTACACTTGAAGAGGAAAAGTCATCCTCCACCTGCTCCCTCAGTGCAGTCAGCAAACCCGGCAAAGATGCCTTTAAATGTAAATGATCTCATATTCTACAGCTGCTGCAGGATCAGTTTCCCTTCCTGCTTTTCTACTGTCTCAGTGAGACAATAAAGACAGAAGTGAATAGAAATGTTCCTCTGTCGCTGCTCACTCTGTGCTACTGAAGAGCACAATGAGATGGCAGTAATCTGGGTTATGTGGGCAGCTGCGTTACATAATCACTCACAGTCTTTATCACAACAATCTGAGCTGCTATTAACATTCACACAGAAATCACATTAACGTATCAGTTTAGACACAGATGAAGGGAAAGAGCCTGAAGACCTCTGTCAGTCTTCTGTCACATCAGTCACACGTGTCTTCATGTTGATATGAGCAGCTGCTGTGCAGCTTTACATAACCAGCTTTGATTATTACTAATTAGCATCAAGGCTAACTTAATTAAATAAACATATCTCACTTAGGAACATGCCAGCTATGAATGTCGTCATCAGACTATTTCTGTTCTGCTGCGAGCTGAATCTTGGCTGCTCTTTTTTTTTAAACCACAAGCAAAAAGGAAACACCTTCAGCTACATCACTGGATCTATGTCATTACTCTGCATTTGCATGTCATGTTGTGTGAGTTTACATACGGCAGAAGAAACATGAAATTGACAGATTTCAGTTTGACTTCTAACAACTCAAACATAATGGATAAACAGATGTCCACAGGGAAAGATTTGTGCCACGTTAACAGAACAGCTCAGAGGTCATAAGGGCAGTCATACAATGCAGATTAAAACTCATCCCATGACCTGCCATAAATATCCATATACACATGCATGTCTGTATGTGTGTTTCTGTGTGGTTTCTGTGTGTCATGTCTTCAACTTAGGAAAATTATGCCTGACTTCCATCCTCACTTCAGTATAATCTGTTGTTTGTGGAAACTCTTTTCTGGTTGTATTAGTCCTTTAATTGTGTCAGTCAGTTCGAGTGTGTTGAGTCTCATGTGCTTCTATAATCCTTCTCCCCACTTGTCCGCCTCCTTCAGGTCAGCCTCCCCTTTCTGAGCTGCAGAGAGGATCTTAAGAAGCACGGGACCACGGTAAGAAAATCCATAGACCTTTAAGTTTCCTCTGAACGGACACATTCGGGGGAAAGTTATGGCTGTACCTCATTCTGACACCAAGCCAGAGGGGAAATAAGAAAAGGCTTTTCATTGTCCTGCAGTCTTTACTGAAGTCTGACACTGTCTCCAAACACAGACACTGTCCCACATCATTACTCGTGTGCTGCAGGGGAGGTGTTGTATGTTGTAACTAAGCCGTGAAGAAGAACGAGCCATGTTTTTCACCTGCAATGAAGGTGGACATGAAACAGGACTCAATGCTGCCACTGACCCACGAGGCCAGCATGCACATTTCTCTGTAATCTGTTTTAAGAGGCTGGTTTTAACACAGCAGAATCCTGAGGGAGAAAATTGTGCTTTACTCTGTTCCTACCTCATTTAAAATAACACAATTGAACAGCAACTACAATAAGAGCAGGAAGTGCCGATTCTACTAATTTTACACATCCGGTCTGGTGTTGATCTAAGAGCCTCGAGAATCAAGTGAAGCAGCTACAGAAGAAATGAATAGGAAGGCATACAGGGCAGAACTGAAGCCGTCAATTCACATGTTGTTGTTGTCACTACTGAGTCGACCGCAGCCACGGCTCAACAATGGAGACGGATCAGACGCATGACACAAAAAGCCAAGAACAACAACACACGGCAGTTATACTGAAAACAAGGAGTGTCAGAGCAGCCGGAGCCTCGCTGAGACTCTCTTTAATTACAGGACGCTGGTTTGTACACTGAGCGCTACTGAGGTACAAAACTCTCACTGATGAGTAAGAAAGCGCTGCAGGAAGTGTGCAGCTGTTTTCTGCACAGTAAACAAACCTGTCACACTAACTTTAAATACAGACAAACAGAGGAGACGAGAGCTCGCAGGCAGCAGGGGAAGAGGCTGTGTCCTGGGTTTTTATTTAACAAATGAGCAAAATTATTCGGATTGACAAAATCTATATATTTTCTGTCAAACAAATAAATTAAAAATCAAACAAGATCCACATATTGCACACAAGCTAATATCTTGTAAATATAAATATATAATTTTTCAGGACTTCCGGAGTTCTATCTGAGGACGTTCTGGGAAACTTCTAATCGGGAAGTTAAGGAGACACAGTTTGGAAAACCAACATCAAACCCGAGATGACAGTCAAACTTTCAGGGTTAAGCAGCTGTTAAGTGGAATAAATAACTCTGCAGGTCTTTACTAACCTGCTGCGACATTCGTCAGCAGAGGACAAACACACTCCGACACAGCTCCCACCATTAGCTCCAGCGTGTGAGACAGCAAGGAGCCCTGACCTAAATTAAACTACACAGTTGAAAGAAAAAACATCACCATGTGTTCTGCTACTTATTTTTCTGCAACATGAAGTCAAAAAAATCAGTGAAGTCCACAGAGGATTCTCTATATTTTATTGCAACTGTACACTCCAACAAAAAAATGAATGTGGAGCAGTGTGGAAGTGGAGTTTGATAAACAACACCCACAGCATGGAAACCATGGTGATGTTTCCCATCATGCATCTCAGCCACTTCTGTATTTTGTGGCCAGTTTAAAGCTGTTAAAACATCAATCCACAGTGAAGATGTGCTGCTGCACCTGTGACATAACTCACCTGTCCTCCTTTCAGTTACTGGATGTTGCAACATCAGTAGTTTTTATTGGACAAACTAAACTGAAACATCAATAACAAGTCATCAATAACCATCACAGCCTGAATAAACAGTGCTCCACACACACTTTGCAGCCTGCACTCTAAAGACTAACATACACTCCAAAAGACCAAGGATGTGCAGCACAGTGCACCACACACGCTGAACAGGTGGGATGTGAAGCTTGTTGTCATAGTGAGGAGGAGATTATAAAACACAAGTTGGTTCAAAAGATCAATAATCAGCTACAGGGAATAAAAAAGATGCTGCCTTTACAGGCAGCCACATGTTGTGGTGGGTGTGTTACTGGTGAGTCTGTGCATGTTAGAATCTGCCTGAGCTTCAGACCTCAAGGTTTTGGTCACTTTTGTAGTCAAGCATGTGCAGTATTGGTCTTTACCAACAGTCAACAGCTAACCATGACTGGAATCCTTCACTAACCTTAACCAAATAGTTTTACGTAGTTGCCTGAACCAAAGCAAACCTAAACCATAGAGGTGGTCAATGAGAAAATGCTGAGAGCACTAACAATGTCATCCTGACTGTGAGAGCGTCAGATGACAGCTGGGTTGATCTGGGACATGGAATAACAAACACATCATTTTTCATTTAGATAAACGTAGAGGTCAACCGAGAGTAGATTTTGAAGGTCGATGTAATAACAACAACAACCACGAAAAAGCCGATACCACACACCCCAATCTTTGAACAATCTTTGAAAAATCTTTGACTTTATTAGAAACTGGATAATTGTTGAACTGAAGCAGACGTTCCAGCTGCAGCCAGCACTCTCATCACTTGGAGTGGATTTAGGTTCAGGATTTAAGTGCTGTTTGGCGTCTGAGAGGAAACAAAGACGGTGTGTTCCACAAGCTGAGAGGAAACACCTCTTTAACCTCGCAGGGTCAAAGGTCACTTCAACCCCTCTGCCATTAAGTCCACTATTGTGAGTTTGTATACTTGTGTATAGTGAGAGTATGTTTGTCAATGCTGGTTTGTCTGACTGGGCAAAGTGCAGTTTTGTTCTCTTTACTGCTGGCTGTGATTGAAAAGATCTTTTTCTATGATACAAATACAAGAAATAGCAAGTGAACCAATTATTTCCTGCCAAGTATTTATTATCTTTTAAAATCAAACACACCTGTTTGTAGTGGAAAGACACAGATAGGAGGAAAATGAGAAGAGAAATAGTTACAATTATAAGCTTCAGCTCCTATATCATCAACATTACAACCAACAGTGACAAGGTCAAAGGTCATAGCCACAGCCTTCCCTTGCTGCAGCCAAAGATACGAGTACAACAATTTCAGCTATAATTAACTACCAAAATCCGTCCAACACAGATCCAAGTGTTGCCTCCTGAGATTTTGAATCTTGCTGGTGTCTGTGAAGGTCAGGCCATGCAAACTAAATTTTCTTTTGGGGCCATAAATATTGGTGTTGTGTACCAGATAAAGACAAGCAGAGCATGTTTCCAGTATAGAGAAATGCACAGATTCAGGGCTGTAAACAGAACCAGACGTGGGGAGCGAATCAGGGCTGGGCTCGCAACCAAAACCACCGAGAACAACCACTGACCGAAACCATCGCTGCTATAAAAACCTGAAAGGGTCGCCACACAGATATGAACAGCCTGCAGGCAGGGCACGCATTCAGATAATAACACAGCAGCTACAGCCGAAAGATGGTGTTTGTGCTCTGAGAGAGGTCATAAATAGAAAATAACACTGGAATTCAGCATAGATAGCAGAAGCAGCCAATAAGCTGATTGTAAGTACATTACAGTTATTAAAAAGAGAGCATCACACAGAACACAACATGCAAAACTTTAGGGTGTATGTGATGTTATTTATACTTCAGAGAGAGAGACAGGGAGAGAGAGACCTAAATGTTTCATTGAGAGAGAGAGAGATCAGGACTCACGCGTTGCAGTAGGGCTTCTTGTCGTAGCCTTTGTAGTTCTTCATGTTCAGGGTCATCTTACAAACCTCGCAGTGGAAACATCCTTTATGCCAGTTCTGGAGACGACACACACACAGAGTCACATATGAGCACTGGATTTGGATGATTCGGTCAAGACTTGCTCTTATGTTTCCGAAAAAAATGACTTTGATATGAACCCAGATTTATGATGATTGAACAAATCGTTAATAAGTTATGGCAATTCCTCTGCTAAGCCCCGCCCTTTGTGAAGTGTGTTGGTCGATATCTTGAAAACTAAATGAGATATCAATAAGCTTCCAATAATGATCCACTGACAGTTTGATAGTAATCAGACAGTACAGGAGTTAGTACAGTTTCGGAGGAGATGTCAAAACGATTATGAGTTTTATGGTCTGAGAGGCTTTGTTTGTAGAGCACATTGAGCTGGACCTGTGTGTCCAATTTCGAGTCAATCAGACCTACGGGGCGAGGGGCGTGGCCTTTCCAAATAGCATTTTTCGGCCTTAATTGCTGTGCCACCATGTGGCCGATTGGACTGGGGGGCATTTCCTCATCATTTCCAGTTAGTGGGTCGAGTTTGGTGTTTCGAGCTCATTCAAGCTCACAGCAGTTTGAGCCATGACACAAGACAAATGATAATAATAAAGCAGCACAAAAACAACAGGGTTCTGCCCCTTCAGGGCTTCAACCCTCAAGGTCAGCTTTCAGATACATGTCATGGCTTTCCTCAGCAGACAGTTTGCTCAGTCCCTGTCTCAGTTCAAACATGTTCTCTGGTGTCCTTCATCTCTTATTCGGCCGTCCACCGACTCCAGGCTTCTTGCTGTGTTACTGGTGTATGTTGTTGTCCCCACACTACCTGTAACATGTGACATATGTGTCCTACGCCGCTCTGGTCATCCTTTCAGGTGGGTCCTGTCTTTAACCAGCAGAGATGTGAATATTGATTGTGGCCAGTCCTGACTCATTGTGGCTTCTCTGGCTAGATGTTCATGCAGAAGGGAGCCCAACTGGAGTGCTTCAACTTCTTCTATGACCTGTTATCACGTGACAGAAATACCATACTTAGGTCACGTGATAACAACTTAACCATCTCGATGACAACTGGACACCTCCATGTGCTGAGAAGGACCATGAGATGTGGCTGAAAGCATCAGAAGCACCAGGTAAGTGAGCTGTCTGTCAAACTGTTTCCAGGGTCAGCAATGAACCCAGAAGCTCTACTTTTTGTTTCATGCGTCCTCTGCTGCTGAACGGCCGTGATGTTCTGCACTGCATGTCTCACAACCCGCCTGTCAATCAAACAGCAGGGGTGGGAATGTCTTCCTTGGATTTTCTGTTGATGCACTTTGACAGCTAGTGTTGAGAGAGAAGCAAATGCAAATCTTTCATTCAACTAAATATAAAAACAGTCGTAGGCTGAATGAAAAGTGACATTTGTTCAGATCAAAATGTGACGGCAGAGCGAGTTACTGCCAAACATTTGCTCGTTCAATATCCAATTCAGATCCCCCTCCATCTGTCCTGCATTAGGATTATTCAAATCCTTGGAGTGAATCAGCACTAAATTATGTGTTTGAGTTGTTAATATGGTCATATGCCGTCTGTATTAATCCCATGCTTCACTGCAATGACAGAGCACGATGTGTCCAAATGCAAATCTGTGGAGAAAGTAGTTTTAGGTGTGAGTGGAGTCAGGAGGTGGTTGGATTGAGAAACAGACCACGACTACATTTCAGTTTAGTTCAGGGCCACAACTTTACTGTGTTGGTTGGCTCTCTCTGCTCTCATGGCATCGTTTTCAGCGTTTTCACTAAAGATTAGCTGGTGAACATGGTGGAGCCTTTAGCAGCTGAAGAGCCAGATATTCCCCTCAGGAGAGTTGCTAACAACGACATGTCAGCGTGTTCACAACTGGTTCCTGCTGCTCTCGGGGAATGAAAACACGAGTTATCAGACGTTCAACAAAAACACTTCAGTTGCCAAACCCCAACCAACTGCTAACCTTAGTCCCCGTCGTTCAGACTGTGGTGGAAAGATGTTTGTTTAATTCCTAAAATAACACAAAACAACAAACATGGAAAAATAATCTTATTTGCTTTTATTCCCACTAGAAAAGTATGTTTTGTGTTTTGGAGCTAAGCTATAAAAGCAGTAGCACCCAGTTTTGCATCAGGCCTGATGAAATGGAGAAAGGGACAGCAGGGAACTCTGAAGTCCTTGGACGGCAAAATGATTTCTTCCTCTCGCCCTCACACTCTCTTTCTCACTTTCTCCTTATACTTCTTTGTGTCCTTGCCAGCCTCCTCCTCTCTACATCACTGCCTCTCACAATGTTTTAGCTCTTTTATCTCCTTAGTCTCTCTTCAAACGAGCCATGTCAGCTTCTACAGGGCAGGACAGAAGGGAAACCTGGGCCCTATTGCTTCAGTCCTCCTGATTTAAGAGATACTGAATGATGACGGACAAATATTGGATATTTTCTGTTCAACAAACAAACAGTATTTGCGAACAACTCTGCGATTATTATGGAAGGTGGGAGTGAATCTCATGTGCGGTGCCTACATGCTGTTGTGTCATCTGATGCCTCATAGGACAGACAGTGAATGCATGAGACTGCTGAGGATAAATTAATAATTTATCACCATTATGCAACAGACTGTTACAGAGGTGCTGCCATGCAAACACAAAATCAACACTTACTTTTGTATGCTGGCATGAAAAGGCAAAGATGTTATCAAGAAGGTATAAAACATTCATTTTCCTGTTATTATCATATAATTATTGTAACCACTTATTCCGTTCAAACGTTTTTTTTTGTGTCTTACAGTATTTGTGTATCTTTAATGATGGCACAATAACAGTTTAATTTAGGAAAATAAAATGTATATAAAATATGATTTATAGTATCTTTTTCATAAATATTGCAAATATAAGGCCAAAAATACAACAAGCAACTGATTATAGTGTCAGTCCCAAAGGCTTTATGAATGTTGACATGACACTGCAGCAAAGAAAATCCCCATTAAATGTAAAGTCATCATAAGCTGATCATTTATTCATTTATTAGGCTGATAAAATAATATGTTTATACACGAATGAGTATCAGCTATAATCAATAAATGGATTAGAGGACAGGAAGTCAATAGATGAGGATTGTGATCATCAATGATACTTGTTTTTTCTGTTTGATATAATTAATATTTGGGTGTTTTGGATCCACAGAGTAATGTCATTTTTAGATTTCACAGACTATTGGAAGGAATATTTCAGAATGTCACTGCAGATCTGTTTAACAGGAGAAAAACAACATCTGAGAACGCCAATCAATCAATCAATCAATCAATCAATCAATCAAACTGGGTTCAAACTTTAACGGCCATTTTCTGCTCAGGTGTTATTCTACTTCAAACAGCCTCTGGAGCTGAGCTCCGGGTGAAGCCTGTGTCTCCTCTCCTCCAGCGGCGGCTCGGTCCCCGGTGCTCACCTTGTCCAGGCAGCTCACTTTCTCCGTCGGGTAGACGATCTTCCCGCAGCGGGCGCACTGAGGGTTCATCCTCCAGACCTCCGCTTCTCTCCGGCGGCTCGACTCCTCTTCTTACACCGGCCTGTAGTTACTGTAGTCCAGATCAGAGTCCCGCAGGTCCCCGCTCTTCAGCCGGAGTCAACTCAGCGGAGAGGCTCAGAGTGTGCCCGGTCTCTGTGCGGCTCCGCTCCGTCACTCAGCGGCTCTCAGTCCGGTCTGGAGGCGGGATGATGCCGCGCCGGGACCGAGAGCTCCGCCGGCGACAAGCTAGCGGCTGTTAGCCAGGCGGAAGCCGGAAGTTGGTTCGGAAAAACAGGAAGTAGATTTATGTTCCCTTCAAAATCATAGACTGTGTAAAAGAAAAAAGTCGATCGGCAGGAAATTAACTATTTTAATAATAATAATAATTTTTCATTCAAAGCATTAAATGCTTTCAGGTTCTCATATGTAAGAATTTGCTGCATTTATTTTTGTATATATTAAATATTATAATGATTAATATCAAAATTAATTTAAAATAATCATCAGTCACAAATAATGATAATAATAATAGTGAAGCTAGAAGGGCTTTACAAAACACAGTGTGATAGTTTTAACTGATGGCTTCTTCTTCCTGATGGTTAATAAATAATTTTCTAATTCTTTGTTGATTAGTTCTAAGATATCAATATGACCCATTTATTTTAATTATCATTATTTTAAGTGAGTGATTTTAAGTGTATTCAGTGTTTCGTTTAAAACAGAAAAGGCCAGAAAGTATCATAAGTTTAGTATCATATATGACAGAGAAAAGCATAAAATATTCAAGTTTGAGAAGCTGGAACCAGATGTATTGGCATTTTTGCTTGATATATTACTTCAATTACACAATAATTAGTTGATTATCAGTAAATTAAATCAGTAAGTAAAACCAACTGTGTCTTGTTGATTTTAAAATAATGAATAATGATGTTGGAAACTGATATTTTTGTTCACTTTCACAATCAACATAGAAGAGTTGCAGATTAACTTTCTGTCGATCAACTCATCCTTTCAGCTCCAGTAGTCAGGTTGTAAAAACAAAATGGTTGATAGCGTTTATCTTTTATATTTTGTAATAATGCAGTACACATTTGTAAAAAAAAAAAAAAAAAAAACATGTAATAACAATAAATGAAGCCAATCAAACCACAAATTAATAAAACATACATTCTTTATACAGGATGTACAGAAATAACCTGAATAGTAACAAAAGTGAGGTTTTAACAGGTGTTTAAAAGTTGGTTTACATCCTCATATTCAAAGGCAGACAGAGATGTCTCCACATACCCTCAACCCAGCAGACTGTAAAGGTGCAATGTCTGATAAATGTCGGTACTTTCATCGTTCACCAGAAACATGATAAATTCATGTCACAATAATAAATGACGCTTACCGCTTCCACTCAGACGATAAATAACGATAAATAATCTTAATACATCCATGATAAATGCATAAATCCTCCTTCGGGTCAGACCACAGGTAACATTTCAAAAGGCTTGCAATGTCTTCAAATGAATTTTATCAAATAACAGGATATAGATACAAGTATTTTTATTTAAACATGAATATTCAATGATATATACTGAGAAGGACATATTACATTTGAAAAATTGACTTGAAGCTGGAAGCAATCTCTTCATACTTACTGTTATGCTTATACCAACATATTTGTGATGAGCCGTAAATATATATATATAGATTTTACTCTTATTTTTGTTGTCATCTTGTTTCTGTAATGGCTCCTCTTAGTGAGCCTATTCATCAGTGTTTTATTTTAAACAGCAGCCTCTCATCATGTTTCATGACAGGACCGTTTGACTTGACTTGAACCCCAAACACTCACTCTGACCATTAACAAGCAAATGACTCCCCCTGCTGGCTGACGAATATATAGAATCAATAAGATCATTTAAGATACAATGAAATAAGACTTTATTGTTTCCCAGGAGAAAAATTAAGTGCCCTTGAAGATTATCTTGTTTCACTTCATTATTAGATTAGAAACTTTGAAATTTGTGGGAGTTGCAGGATGATCAGTTTCCAACCACCAGGTCAACATGTACTGCAAACATCACCTGTTATTCACATCAACCCAAGATGTTCACAGAGGAAGGGGTCGGCCTCACAGAGAAACTCAATCATCTCTGAACTTGCAGCTTCACCTTTCTTCCTCACTGTGTCGACAACAAAACGAGCTTTGTCTTGTCTGTTCTGGATCTCGTCCGCTGACTCTCTCTCAGAATCTGTCATCACCTTCTTCTCAAACAGCTTGTCCAGCAGACTTTTGAGAACAGGTCCTGATATCCCATCGATGAAGCTGCTCCATATGTCCAACAGCCTCTCACGTGGAGGAAGACTCAGAGCGCTCTGCCCACAGGACCTTTTCACTCCACTGGATGACAGACAAACCCGTCTTTCCCAGGCACTGTGGGAGCTGTTGGTGTCTCTCAAAGACAGCGTCATATGTTTCATGACTTTTTCCCAGGTCACCTGGAATGATGGGAAGTAGTTGTCATAGTTGTCACAGTCAAATTCTGCTTCTGCAGGTTGAACTAGAACGGCGTTGTCTTCAGGACAAGTGGACAGTTTGTATTCCTGCTCTGGCTGCAGTTTACAGCGAGGGGATGTCTCTACGTAGAGCTCATCGCCAACTAATTTCTTGCGGGTGCGCTGCACATCCCGGAGCACCACGTTCCCCGGCAGCAACAACACATTGAGGAGCGATTCGGGGTCAGGGTCGGCCGGGGGCCTGTAGAACAGCAGGACCAGCGCTCGGACCGGGTCAGGTGGCGAGTCCTCGTCCTTGACATTACCAAAACCAGAAAACCCTGTGATGTTGATAATAACATGAGTTTCCGTTATCTTATGAGGAGCCATAAACTCTATGCCCTCATCGATCACATGAGCAACTGACAAGAAATCACATCCGCCTGTGGAGCGGATCTCACAGTGTGGGAGATGAAGCTGGCACACAGACTGCTGGACACATTTGATGTCAAACAGGGGTCCTGCAGGCTGCTTGTGATGTTGGGCCAGTAGCCTCCTGTTCCAAGGGACAATCCTGTAGACCACGGCTCCTTCTCCCCCCATGCGAAACACCAGGCCTGTCACACTGCACTGGTACAGGCCGGGGCAGGAGCACTGGAACCTGTAGGTTTCATCGTTTTCATCGACAGTGATATCAGGTGTAAACTCCTCACAGCTCGTGTCAGGTAAGCTGATTGCTCCTGTAACCGTCTGGTTTATTGCAAAATGTATTTGACTTGGCGAGAGCATGTTGTAATGACGAGGCAAATGGCTGAAGCTCCAGAAGGTATCTGGGAAATGTTGGAGGTGAGACTGGTCTGGCGGGAAACATTCAGGTGAGTTTTGTCTTGATATAACAAGTTGCTCCATTTTCTCTGAGGCAGTATGGTCACTCACATGCTTCCTTGTGAAGATTTTTAAACGCTGTAAACGGCGAGCAACAGAAGTAATAATGTTCTTAGAGCAGATGACCAAGTATGAAATGTAGGTGGACTTAGGGATAGGAGAACCCATGGTCTCATCACCTATACTTTGAATTGCACGCGCCAAACGTACACTGTCACCCTCCTGGAGAACGTCTCCTATGAGGGACACCTCTCTTAGATAGTCCATTGTGGCATCTTCACAATATCTTATCAGCTCTCTCATATATCTTCTGTTGCCAGCATAAAAAAAGACAGGAAAGAAAGGAGCTCTGTACACAGGAGGCCAGAGGAAGGTGTCTTCTCTGCTCCTTCTTCCTCCAGTGGGCAGCTTATTTCCAGCTTTATTAAAAACTGAGTGAAAAGCTGTGAACTTATCAGTGTCAAGGTGCTCCATCCTGATTAGATGTTTATCATGCTGTTTAAGATGTCCTATGGTCCGCTGGCTTCAGGTTTTTCACCTGTTTCTTTACCCTGAAAAAAAAACAGAAAAAGAAAAAAAAAATCAATGTCACCTTTAAAAGTTTCTTATTTGTTACATTATAAATAACCATCTATTCTTCATGAATGTGAAGCCCAAATAATTTGATTGTAGAGAGATTTACAATCCTTACAGAACAAAGAAAGTTAAGTAAACCTCATTATAAGACTTTGAATAATAGACACTATGATTCTTGTCAGTGTCCCAGTACAGATAAAGACCTGCCCTTTATATTATTCTTACTCTGTAGTCAAATTAAAACTGACATCTTCCCACCTGGAGAATGAAGGACATGGATTTCTGAGGAAGAGAAGTGATGTTGAATTTCTCATTCACAATGTAAACATCTTGTTTTCAGGTTTATTTTTCCCACTTGTTGTATTTGACATTGTCTCATGTCGTGTCTGCGGTGTCCAGCCCTTCATGCTGTTGAGACAGAGGACTGCCTGCAGGTGTGTTCACCACAGTGTCAAAGCAAGAGAAAAGACAATCCTCCCTCCCTTTATAATCAGCTGTAATCCCTGTTTCACAAACCTCCAACCTGGACTTCCGTGTTTCCTGGCACATTTACGGCTCCCGGTCACTTCAGTCAAAACCGAAACAGACGGACAAAGTCATGCTTGTGATGTCCAGCCAGCTGCTGCGGCTCACATTTCACCTGTGTTCAACTTCAGCCTCACACAAACATGTAAATCCAGTTTTTCCACAAACTGCGTCCAACTTTTCAAGAGCGGAACTACAAACTTGGCGCCCCTGCTCTCTTCTTCGCTGTCCGAGCCTTTTGGAAGCATCGCCATCTGTGGCGGGCGGGTGCATTACACGTTCCTTCAACAGTCCCCACCTCCAAACCTGCTTGTTAAAAAATAGAGTTTAAACAGAAAGTGGAGCATAATAGCGAGCTCCTTGACCACTTAGTGAGCTGTTGCACCTAACTTCTCAAAATCAGACACTGACATTAAGTTTCTGTGCCTTTAGAACAAGTCCAACATCAACATCAGTGCTGCTTGAAAAAATATGGATAGAGCTTCCACTTGATTACAAACACAACAGAACAAAACACTTTCAGCAGTAGGTGGTGAAACAGGTTTGGTTTTCTTGCCTCCATAAAAATGCATTTTCATTTGCATCACTGCTCGCTCAGGAGGAGTCCTCCTATATTCTATATATGTTATATATATTCTGTATATATATTCCCATGCTGGAGTCCTACCAGAGCACCTTCAGCCGTAGACTGAGACCACCGAGGAGCGCCACAGAACACCACAGGAGGACTTTCTACCTGTGGCCATCAATCTTTACAACTTCATCTGCAGGAAGGAAAACTGAAATATATTACTCCTCAGGACCATGTGCAAAAAACTTTACTATTACATTTACAAACAATTTTAAATCTATGTGCAATATTACTTTTAAACATCATAAGCTATATTATGTTCATTATCATGTGCAATACTTTCAGTATCATGTGCAATATTATTTTGCTATTACGTTTAATGTCATGTTTAAATACCATGTGCAATATAACTCTTCTTATTATGTACATATATGTTTAACATCATGTGCTATCTTTACATGCATTATCTGGGCAGTATAACTTTTCTGATCACCTCTCAATACCACTGCCAACATTTACTGTCCTCACTACTTTGTCTGTCCAGCTTACTTTGTACTTTACATATGGGACCCAGTTTGAGTTGGGACGGCTATGTGTTAGAATCTGGAGTAATTTAAAGAGTGCTGAGACAACCACTGATGCAAACATTGCCATGACTTTAATGCACAGCTACAAATCTGTAACACATCCACGATACATCCATAAAATTTCCTTCAGATTAGATAACAGAAAACATTTAAAAAATAATTTGAAAAGGCTTAAAATGTCTTCAGTTCAATTTTTTCAAATATTATACATTAAGTCATAAACGTAAATCCTTACGTAAATCTCAACTTCACAGCCCAAGCAATATTGGACTTTTTAAGCCAATATCAATATCAATATCAATATTTGAGAGTAGAAAACGTGAATATGACACAGCAACAATATACACAGTAAAACATGCAACTAGAATTCATTTTTTGTTGTCATCTCATTTTTGTGAATGATCCTCTTAATGGACTTATTTGTCAGTGAAGTATTTTATACAGTTTCATGACAGTAAATATTGACTTGACTTGATCGTTAACAAGCGCCCCCTGCTGGCTGATGAAGGCATGGAATCAATCAATGAAAACAATTTAAAAATAAAAATGAAATTAGATCATTTAAGGTGCAAAAGAAAGATGTTGTCAGGAGGGAATATAAGTCCCCTCACATATTAACTTAAAAGCAAGCTGAGAAGCATTGTTTCACTTCAACCGCCTGAAGTCATGATCTCATCTGGAACAAATCTGACTGCAAAGTGTTGACACCACTGACAGCATAAAATACAAAATGTAAATAAAATAAAAAGACAACAAACATAAAAAATTACTAAAATTAAACATAAAATGGCATCGGTAAGAATCATGTGACAAATATAAAAAGTGCAACAGACAATTTGGTCAAAGGTGTTTTAAATTGAAATGGTATACATTAAGTTCAACATTTAAAAATGTCCATATCTACAGTTGATTCATTTGAACAGGAAAAAAGTAAAATGCAGTACAGTTGTGATGAAGAGATATTTTCTAAATTCTAAAATTAACAAAATCAAACCACAAATTGTGTGCCAACTTGTTAAAACATTTCTAAACTGATATACACTGTATATATTCACTGGATCACAAGCTTCCCAAATCTTTAACAAATACAAGAAAACTGATGAAACTTGGGAAACAGTATTTTTAAAGGGAAGGCAGATATGTCAAGGCCAGATAGTTATATCTGTCTGCCTCTCTTTCACTTTGACAAGGAGACATAAAGAACAATGACTGTTGGGGGAAAACATACTTTGTGGGAGTTGCAGGATGATCAGTTTCCAACCACCAGGTCAACATGTACTGCAAACATCACCTGTTCATTCACATCAACCCAAGATGTTCACAGAGGAAGGGGTCGGCCTCACAGAGAAACTCAATCATCTCTGAACTCGCAGCTTCACCTTTCTTCCTCACTGTGTCGATAACAAAACGAGCTTTGTCTTGTCTGTTCTGGATCTCGTCCGCTGACTCTCTCTCAGAATCTGTCATCACCTTCTTCTCAAACAGCTTGTCCAGCAGACTTTTGAGAACAGGTCCTGATATCCCATCGATGAAGCTGCTCCGTATGTCCAACAGCCTCTCATGTGGAGGAAGACTCAGAGCGCTCTGCCCACAGGACCTTTTCACTCCACTGGATGACAGACAAACCCGTCTTTCCCAGACACTGTGGGAGCTGTTGGTGTCTCTCAAAGACAGCGTCATATGTTTCATGACTTTTTCCCAGGTCACCTGGAATGATGGGAAGTAGTTGTCATAGTTGTCACAGTCAAATTCTGCTTCTGCAGGTTGAACTAGAACGGCGTTGTCTTCAGGACAAGTGGACAGTTTGTATTCCTGCTCTGGCTGCAGTTTACAGCGAGGGGATGTCTCTACGTAGAGCTCATCGCCAACTAATTTCTTGCGGGTGCGCTGCACATCCCGGAGCACCACGTTCCCCGGCAGCAACAACACATTGAGGAGCGATTCGGGGTCAGGGTCGGCCGGGGGCCTGTAGAACAGCAGGACCAGCGCTCGGACCGGGTCAGGTGGCGAGTCCTCGTCCTTGACAATACCAAAACCAGAAAACCCTGTGATGTTGATAATAACATGAGTTTCCGTTATCTTATGAGGGGCCATAAACTCTATGCCCTCATCGATCACATGAGCAACTGACAAGAAATCACATCCGCCTGTGGAGCGGATCTCACAGTGTGGGAGATGAAGCTGGCACACAGACTGCTGGACACATTTGATGTCAAACAGGGGTCCTGCAGGCTGCTTGTGATGTTGGGCCAGTAGCCTCCTGTTCCAAGGGACAATCCTGTAGACCACATCCCCTTCTCCCCCCATGCGAAACACCAGGCCTGTCACACTGCACTGGTACAGGCCTGGGCAGGAGCACTGGAACCTGTAGGTTTCATCGTTTTCATCGACAGTGATATCAGGTGTAAACTCCTCACAGCCTGTTTTTAGCATCATGTCAGGTAAGCTAATGGCTCGTGTAAAGGTCTGGTTTATTGCAGAAGTTATTTGGCTCAGAGAGGGCATGCTATGAGAGCGAGGCAAACAGCTGGAGTCTCTTCCACTCCAAACAGAGAACTTATGGAGGTGAGGAAAGGTTGGCAGGGAGCATGTGACTGAGCAGTTCGCAGCTCCAATAAAAGACTCCATTTCCACCAGGGAGTCAGTGTCACCTCCTGACTCGCTTTCAGACTGCACAGACAACAGCTCAAATCCATCTTGTGCTCCGCTTCCTTCAGTGCAGACAGTAGAGTCCTGGAGGGCTGCAGGCCTGCCTTGTGGACATGGAGAGCTAGGAACAGTTGGGGCTGGGTTATTGAGGGCATTTGATATGGTATATGTATCAGACGACGCATCCCATTCTTTTTCTGTGTCATAAAATGAAACAGAGTCTGAATCATTGTTGATGGAGAGTTGAAAGGTGGAAGGACCAGCTGTTGCATGTGGCTCTATTTTCCAGGTGTTATCCTGATTGACTCCCAGTGCAACATCTGCTGCAGAGCACTGATGTTTTATCATTCCTGTTTCTGTGAATGTACCAGGTGGAGGTTGACGTAACATGCAGTAAGGGGAACCACTGGTAGAAGCAATACTAAATGAATTTTTCCAATATTTTGTGTTACTCATGAAGCCATGGCCTCCTTCCTTCTTGGGTTTATAAGCTATAGAATGGTGGGAAAGTGGAGCCATACCAATGTCACAATCTGAGTCAGTATCATCAGTGATAGCAGGAATAATCAAGCCAGAGCTGTTGAATTTGTTGTCAGATAAGCCTGCATTATGACCTGCAAATAACCTCTTTTCAGGTCGGGGTTGTCTCGGAGGGGAAGGTAAGTAGCAGCCTGGTGTCCTTCTGCTCACTGAGCCCTGGAGTTGTTGATGGTGAGAATCAACAGGCAGAGAGTATTTAGCTGAATAGTACTCATCAGTATCAGGTGGTCGCATTAGTTCTATAGCACCATAGACACATTCATGCTCACTGTCTGACTGTAATCCACGTGCATATTTTTTTAAGCTTTCTCCAGGGTCGACAATGTCGGACACAGGTTGGGTTGAGCTTCCATATGCAAGAAGCCTGGGATAAGGATGAAGCTGGCCAACATGATCCCAAAGATGCTTGAAGGAAGAGGCAGAAGTACCTTGATCAACCTCCTCTGAAATCTTCTCTTCTGCATTCATCTGTTTTTCCAAGATGGAAGATTGACGTCCTTGATTTTTGTATAATGTCTTATATCTGTCTTCGTTTATCTCTTCTGTCTGTGCCTGTAGTGCTGTCTTTTCTCGACTGTCTGTGTCGTACCCAGCAGAGACAGGACAGTGGGTAGACGGGTTGAAAAGGGGTGGAGGGTTAAGAAGGCTGGGGCTGCCATGTTGTGACAGGCTTTCCAGGGAAGGTCTGAGAAGGGCAGGAGGTCTTTGTGCTGAACTGGAGTCAAACCAAAAATATGGTTCTGTGTGTGGGTTACACCTGAGTGTCGGTGTGGGTGGAACCAGAAGTTGGCTATCATAATCAAAAAGGTCTCTCCTGAAGGGAGAGGGGGAAGTTGACGAAGAAGTTGAGGACGGAGTTGAGACAGAATCACAACGCAATCTGCTGACCCTCTTTTTCAAACGAACACCCTGCTCTGAAAACTTCTCATCTGCAGTCAACTGTTTTGACTTCTTCTTTGAATGACTTCCTTTATTTTTGAACAGTGAGTGAGTTTTTCCATTTTTTTTTCCATCTTTTCATCTTTGCATTGTTCCACCTTTTCTTCAACTTGTTCTCAAATATTTAGCTTTTAAACGCCTCCTTCATGTTGGCTACTGTGTTTTTCATCTGGTCCCAAACCCTAAAAAAGCAGAGAAAAATCAAATCATTTTTAAAGTTTTAGTATTTTTAAACACAATTTTATATTGGTGCTTAACACGTAGTAGTAGTAGAACAAGTAGTAGAAATAGTAGTAGTAATATGAGCACATGTGAATGCAGAAAGAAGAGAGAAAACTGTATGATTGTAAAATTATAATGCGTCTCAGAGCAAGGTGTCAGTTCACAGTCATAACTTCAGTATTGTATAAATTACCAGCATGTCCTACCGTCGTTCCAGCTAAGTAAAGAGTACATAAAGTAAAGAATGCTGAGTTCTCCTCTATCGGACACAGACATTCTCTGCCACGGTCTAGTTTCCACGCTGAATGATGACTGATGTCTCTACACCTTCCAAACAATTACATCTTGTATTACAGGTTTTTCTGCCTGTGAGATCACAGTATTTTTCAGGGAGGTGAGAAACCAGGTCTCTGCTCATTTATTTACAACAACATGACTCCTGGCACTCTCTAACACTTCAAGGTTCTGTTTCACAAATCCAATTCCATTAATGTTATTATAGGTAACATACTAGATACGAGTGTATTTGGATGTGAACTGAACATGTGTGAGTTGGGCTGCAATGAACCAGTCTCTTTTCAGGCCACCAAACCTATCAACCTGACTTTAGGAAGTCACTGTGCACAGCTGGGGTTCCCCTAAAACCACATTTCTGTTTGTGTACAGGTTACGATTTCCAAGTTTAAGAGCACACACCCAGACCAGTATGGACTTCAAATCAAGTCCAGCAAAGTTTCAACACGTCATACAACTTTTCTCTGTCTTTCTTTTCATCAGGTTGGTGCCTTATGTTGATTTATACACATTGACACTGTCATATATCACCATGTATACAAGATTTTCATCTTTTTCAAAAAGCCTGTAAAGTCTTCTTGGATTCTACACTCAAGCAGTCAGACATATGTGTGTCTCAGCTTTGAATTGTGTCTGACATCAGTGTCGTCTGCTTACCAGGTAAAACCCACAGCTGGTCTCTGGGTCGCTGTGTTGTCTTCGTCTGTTGGACAGCCGTGGTTCCTTTGGGGAATCTCACCAGAGTCAGAGGACGCAGGTGGATGAACATCAGTGCTGAACATATGAGAGATAAATGGAACTACTGAATGCGTATATATGCTTTCAGTGTGACAAGTGTTCTCAGAGAGAGAGACACGCCCAGTGGGTCACACACCTGTCTGGATGGTCATGACACTGTGACCAGATACCATTTAGCATTCACCAATATAAACTTGTTTTTAGCACTTCCATAGATGTTTACATGTTCTGTATTCATTCATTCATTATTACCTAACCCAATATAAAAAACAAATGTAACATACACACTGAATACTTTGTAGTGTCAGCAAATGGCAAAGGACCACAACACAAGAAAAGTTTAAAGCTTGGTTTATTACACAATGAACACGAAGGCCCACTAACACCACTGTTCTCCAAAGTCTGCTGGACAAACTATTTGAGAAAAAGGTGATGACTGATCCTGAAAGAGAGTCAGCGGATGAGATCCAAAGCAAAAGAGACAATGCTCGTTTTGTGGAAGAAGAAAGGTGAGGCTGCGAGTTCTGGGTTGATCGAGTTTCTCTGCGAGGTCGATTTCTTCTTCTGTGAACATCTTGGGTTTGATGTAAGCAAAATGAACCGATTATCCAAACAGCCTATATTGCCCAGTGTATTTGTAAAAATGTGTGTAACATGAAGCATCAGAGCTAAAGAGTGTAGCTGGTTGCATACATTGTATTTCCTGTTGATGAAGCTGTGAACTAGTTCCTGTGCTTCGGGGAATCTCCCCAACCTGGTTTGAACAGACTGAACATGAATGGAAAGTTTGAGGAGGTTTAGAGTCTGGTGGCTGACACAAATCAATCACACCACAGATGAGAGCGAGATGATCCATTTAGTGGCTGTTCTGGAGCTTTCGATTCCATTAAAAAAAAATCTTCAACAGCTGAAGTTGGTCTAGTTATCATGGAAAAGGCTGGGCCCCTTCCCCGGCCCCGCCCTCCCTGCTGCAACCCCCCTCATCGACACCTCTAGTAGACTGCTCCACCCTCATCTCCCCTCCTGAAACTCTCTGCTCACATTCAACCCCCACTGCTCACCTCATCAGCCCAACCCCACCACCCACACCCAACAGCACACAGCCCCCCTGCTCCAACCTGACCCTCACAACATCCCAGGTGAGAAACCAGCTCTGAAACATCATCAGCTCCAGGTTCCTGAAGTCCTGTGCAGTTCAGCTGTACGGGATTGTTGAGCACATCTTCAACCTGAGCCTGAAGCTGGGTAAGGTGCCACAGCTGTGGAGGACATCCTGTAGGTACCCGTCCCCAAGACTCCACACCCCAAGGACCTCAGCAGCTACAGGCCGGTGGCATTAACATCCCACCTGATGAAGACCCTGGAGCGGCTGGTCCTTGCTCATCTCCGCCCCCTGGTGGGTCCATCAATGGACCCACTTCAGTTCGCCTACCAGCCTGGCATCGGGGTGGATGACGCCATCATCTTCCTCCAGCACAGAGCCCTCTCTCACCTGGAGAAACCTGGGAGCACTGTGAGAATCATGCTCTTTGATTTCTCCAGTGCTTTCAACACCATCTAGAAGTTCTCTGATGACTCTGCCATCATCTGCCTCATCACAGATGGGGACCAGAGGGAATACAGAGAACTGACACAGGACTTTGCAGACTGGTGCCAGCGGAACCACCTCCTGGTGGATTTCCACTGGCACATTCACTCTCCTCCAACACGAGTGAACATCCAGGGAATGGACATTGAGATGGTGACATCTTACAAGTACCTGGGTGTTCACCTCAACAACAACATTTTTTGGAGTGCAAGGGGGCGCTCCTGAAGACCTTCTATGACTCTGTTGTGGCATCAGCCATTTTCCATGGAGTAGTCTGCAGACAGGAAGAGACTGGACAAAGTGATCAAGAAGGCCAGCTCTGCACTGCGTTGCACCCCTGACCCAGTGGGAGAGAGGAGGATGATGGCTAAGCTGTCATCCATGTTGGAGAATGACTCCCACCCCCTGCAGGACACTTTAACAGCACTGGAGAGCTCCTTCAGGGACAGACTACTTCACCCAAAGTGTGTGAAGGAGCGATATTGCAGGTCTTTCCTTCCTGCAGCTGTCAGACTGTACAACCAGCACTGCTCCCTGTAGACACACTCCTGATTATGTCACTACTCTATTCTGCACTCTTTTTATGTCACTCTATGTCATCATTATTCTGTGCAATATTTCATTTCATTTCATTTCAATTCATCCTTCTGTCTTTTGTGTATGCATTGTATATTTCTCTTGTTAATAAATATGTTAATACCTTCTAGCCTGGTTTGAACTGTTAATATTTGTATATTTCTTATAGTTAAATTTTTGGTGAAAAACTACATCAAACCCAAATTATTATTCCACCCAGAGTATTTTAACATTTCATTGGCAACATGTCTGAAGAAACAAAGAAACAGAACATACAGTAACTCATAAATGTATTTGAGTTCGCTTTGTTAGTATTTCCAATGGCTTTGAACGCAGCATAATGACGTTAGTGAGCTGTTAGCCAATGGCTGCTTAGAAGGGGCGGGGCATAATAAACTTGGCGACCCTCGCTCTTGTGACTGCGGCCACAGAATCTCATTCATTGAATAAACTCGCTTGTGTTGCATCCTTCATGTGTGTTTTTTCACCAAACTTAGGCTGTTTATCATTTAGTGACTTACACAGCAGCTAAACCTGGAGCTGTCCGCACGAGATGGATATATGACACCTGCGCACCTGCTCTCACCTGAGCTGTCAGCAGGTGACAGGGTTTATTAGCAATGAGACAATTTGCCTTCACGTGTACATAGAATAATCTAAATAAAGAGACAGCTATATAAGTAGATTTAGGACTTTATTTCAGCTGACATAATCTTTCTATGAAACGATTTTAGCGACATGAATGTGACAGCTGACATGCGGCACAGACACTGGTGCAAAATTAAAGATGAAATCTCGGCGTTAATAATTTAGCTGTCAAACAGCCTGTTTTGCATTTTTATTCCGTTGACATATGAGAGAACAAAGAGAGCTGATCCACATGTCCCCGCTGCAGGCACCCCGCCGCAGCTACAAGTCCTCATTGGCTACTGCCGTGATACAACTCGACCTATCATGGGACACCACACTGAGAGGCCCTAACGTCGGCTTCAGTGATTGGCCCAAGCGTTTGGCGCCTCTTGAATGTGCTGCAGCCGTAGTGGGCGGTGAGTGCGAGACAGTTTGAACCTTAGCAGCGCTGAGGCGGAAACATTGAATTTGGACAAATTGTTTATAGGCAGGGTGAAATTAAACGGCACAGTTTCCATCCAGAAACACGGTGTCTTTTGTGCTAAAGCCGGGCCGAAAGTGGAGAAACGGCAGCTTGTTCTGTTTGCCGACTCTGGGTACGTAAAGCCGGTGTGGAGCAAAGTGAATCGCTCCCTCCTCCTGAGCTAACTGCTAGCTAGCCGCCGAGCTAACGTTCCAGCTAGCCGGAACACGAAGCTAATCCCCAACACAAAGGACGACTTTGCCTGTGTTTGTCGTATCGATCTCGCATCACTCCGTTGGATGAGGACTGAGCCTCCTGCGCAGGTAAGAGAAGCTGTCAGTGCTGATGTCTGTATTTCCAGCGGCTTCGTTGCGGTTCAAACGAGCCGGCTCTTGTCTTGATGCTTTGTGGTGCCTCAATCTTTGTTAACTAACCAACTGTTAGCTAGCTCCTCGCCGGGGTGTCGTGCCAAATTTTGTGTCCCTGTAAGAATTGATTCACTCGTAAAGATGCCAACTTCCTGACAATAGTTCTTGGGATGAAAACGTTTATAACAAAGTGTAAACTCAGGCTTTAATCTCTCGGACCCCGGTGAGGCGGGTTGTGTGCGGGGGAAACACAGTTTGAGGGGACACAAACTTGGCACGACGTCGGCAGGCTATCGTTAGCTTGAAGCTCGCTTGTTATTTGTAGCTAGCTCGGCCAGTGGTCGTCCAGAATGCTGATTGTTACAGTTCTTACCGGACTGGTTTGTGTTGTTAGCCAACGGAACCATGCTTTGGACGTTGCTGTACATTTTACCGGTTGCTTATTAAGTGTATAGGTAGATGACCGGCGAGGGTCTGGTAGCTGTTGTTGTTTTTGACAATAGTGATTTCCACTTCACACATTAATGTCAGCATCAACATGTCATTTGAGGGATTGTCACATCTTGGGTGCTGAGAAAAAGTAAAATGTCTGTCTTCTAAAATGTCCCTTTCTTCGTTTGTCTCCAACACGAACCATTCATAATAACTCCATATACAGTAAACTGAAAGAATATAGTGCTGATACATGACCCAGGAAACCTGTCAGCCACTAAGGTCAACTTATATACACTATATTGCCAAGCTATAACTAATACATCAGCCCTGCAATAAATCATTCATGAAAATTAGAATGGTCAGATTTTGTTGAAGCTGTTTCAGAGAGGTGTTGATTCAACTTCATTTTTGAGGCTGTGGTTTGTAGAAGCATTATACTGAGAGGTGGTTCTTATATTCTGTTTATATCAGTTTGGGTAGGCTAGATTTTATGATCTCATGAACTGGCAGCTGAGTGTACTGTAAGATCTTATTGGAAGAAAAGGTGCATAATAACCTGAGTACTGCCAGCAAAACATATTTGACTTGGCAGAGGGATTTACTCAAATGCTCCATTTTTATTTGCATACTTGGCTGTCTGTAATCTTGACTCAGTCTGTGGTTTGAAGGTTAAGCATGGTAAAATGTGTCATACCACTGCAATCCTCCACATCTCTTTCAATCTGACACATGGCTCACCAGCATGTCTCCATGACAGCCGTCTGACATGTCTAATCGAAAGTGTGAGATTCCAGTCAGACCAGCCGGGCTCGTGGGCCACAACTCATGCTGACTACCGGGGTGGCAAGTGGATCTTGTTGTTATACATGAACAGATGATTGTAAATTACACAGAGAGCCGTGAAAGACCAAAAACGTGAACACACAGATTTCCTGTTGAAAGTCCTGCAGTGAACAGTAGATTTGGCAAAGCGAACAGGAAAATCCTGTCACTTGCATTTTAACCATCTTCAATGTCAACATGCAAACACAAGTGTGAGTGAGAAATGAATAGTGGCTGTTTTTACATTGTTGCTGAGAGTCCTCTGAGATTCCAGACATTTGAATCACAGCCCGTGTTTTTCTTTTTCCGGCAATTCAAGTAGAAAATGGTAATAAAATAGTAGTTTGATATGATTATCAAGCTGTCTTTTAACACAGTGATCTGGGGCCTCTACATTGACCTGTACCTGCATGTGTAATTACAAATTTCCTTATGGTCAGTTGAGACTTCTCTGTCCATGATGATAAGAAAACACACATTTCTGAAATCATTTAGAGTTTATGAGGTTATTTGCTTCACCTAAACAGAGTTGTGATATGTGTATTGGTATCAGAGGCCGATTGGTGCCACATTTGAATATTGTTTTTGCATTTGAGACTCAGGCATTGTTTATTACATTCAAGTCACAGATATAAACCACTGTTTTTTTCTTCTGTGCTTTGTTAAACACTTGTTAAAACAATTTTTTGCCATAATTGAGCATTATACCAGTACAGGGGGGCTAGCTAATATCAGGGCTTGGAAGAGAATTATCAATGTAGAAGTCTCAAATGTGGAAGTGATGAATACCTGAAAGGCTTGTAGAACTCAAGCTAAACAAAAGCAGGCCTTGTGCTCATGATGTTTGTTTCCTTATGTTTCAGCCCCACAATCCAGCAAAGTCCTGGTGAAGAGTGAAAATATGTAATGTGTAGTAACCTTCATCTTCCTTCTGTTTGGCTGCAGGTTGATCATGGTGCTGACAGGGAAGCGCTCGGAGAAGGGTCCCGCCTGCTGGAAGAGGAGGGTGAAGTCTGAGTACATGAGGCTTCGGCAGCTCAAGCGCTTCAGAAGGGCTGATGAGGTCAAGGTTTGTTCACACACAGACCTTCATGCTACTCAGATATTCACAGAAATCAGCTAAAGGACAGACGTTAAAACAAGCGGCAGAGGACAAACACTCATCCATAGCGTTCAACAATATTAGAATGAGTAAGGCTGTAAATGTCATTGTTTAGTTATTCCACTGTCTTAAATCACAAAGACATGTGAGAGCTGTTGGTTGACTTGCAGACCGTCTCTCTTGTTAAATGGTGACACTGACCCATACTTCTCTTATAACCTTAGCAACAGCCAAAGGCATTAACTGAGTACAGATGTTTGTCAAAACTGCAGTAAGCTTTTACAGCTCTTCACCGTTTCCATGTGTAAAACTGCTCTGCCAACATGTCCAAATGTAGATTAACAAGTGAAAAGATGATGGAGTTTGCGCAATTGACGTGAATGATAGCCGTTTAACTTTCAATTGTTTTCTGAGGCTTTTAACTTTAGCTAAAACCAGACTGATCGAAGCTACTGCAAGTTACAAGCACTAATGTGGAGACTTGACAATCAGTCCTTACACAGTTCTTTTGCTTGAAGTCTTAAATCATGAAAAGAAGCAACAGGAAATAGGTTTGCTTGCCAATATTGATTGCATTCTAATTTTCTCTCTGTGTCAACAGTGTTTTATCATTGTGAAGTTTTGTTCACATGTTTTTAATTCTCCCATTTAGACAATAAAATCACCCAGGACACATTAGAGTTGGAGGGTAGCCATAAATCCAGTGATTAGATTTCTGAAAAATGTCTGTGCAGATGGAGAAGAGGTGCTACTCTGCTGTCTGACAGGCAATAATCACACATGATTGCCACCTCACATGGCAGCATGCATGTTTTTTTCAGTCACTGTTTTTACACTGGTAGGTAGTGTGGACAGTCCAACATCAGCATCATGTCAAACTATGACTATGATACGTTTCCTGTCTTTTGTACTTTGCAGTTAATTTACATTTCTTTAACTCTTCTAGAGCATGTTCAACACCAACCGTCAGAAAATCATGGAGCGAACCGACATTTTGAACCAGGAGTGGAAGACCAGACGAATCCAGCCAGTTCACATCATGACGTCTGTTGGCTCCTTAAGAGGCACCCGAGAGGTCAGCAGATAACATTGTTCTCAGTACACTGGCATGTAGGAAAAGTCTCTGTGAAGGTGTAGAGAAAGTGTACTGACTGTAGCTTGTGTCTGCTGTCCTGTGCAGTGCACAGTGGACAGCGGTTTCTCTGAGTTCCCCAGGCAGGTCATCCCCCTGAAGACTCTCAACGCTGTGGCCTCAGTCCCGGTCATGTACTCGTGGTCACCGCTGCAGCAGAACTTCATGGTGTGTATGAATTTGTAACAGCTGCATGTAGTGCAAATCAGTGTAAAATGCACTTTGTAGTATTTTTGTGCCTAGTTATAGAAGGGAAAGAGTCAGTGGTTGAGTGAAATTAAACCACATCTTTCTGTGTGTGTACTGTTTTGCATTTTTTGCATCAGGTGGAGGATGAGACGGTGCTCCATAATATCCCCTACATGGGAGACGAGATCTTGGACCAGGATGGTACTTTCATAGAAGAGCTCATCAAGAACTATGATGGCAAAGTCCACGGAGACAGAGGTGAGGATCAGTGGCCACACAGAGATTAGTGAGGTTAAACAGTGTTCTTGCAGTACTTAATGTTATGACCAGAACTTCTCATTATAGTAATTTTCTTGAAGATTTAAGGAACAAAATATTTTTCCTGCATCAACTAAATATCGATATCATTCATATATCAGTGTCTTAGTGGGTATTTACGCTGTAAATAGGACTGTGTGTGTTTTCTGTCAGGAATAAAGCGCTGGTGAGGAGATAAAACATTCAAGAAGTCCAGTTGACTAATGGATTCATGATTTGAAAGCTTATCAGTCAACAAAACTCTCCACAGCAGTTTGTAATATGTGACAGGATGTTACAGTTTTGGAACATTTCAGTGATCATTTTATCCTCCCTCTTGACAATCGTAAGGTAAAATGTAGAATTACGCCTTAATGTTGTGCTCTGTTTGCATTTGTACTTCTTGTTCCTTTTATCTTTTCACCATGAGATGCACCACTACAGAGAAGGCAAAAGAAACACATACTTTCATACTCAGTAGAGACATCTGGTGTGTGTCTTGTGTTTTACAGAGTGTGGCTTCATCAATGATGAGATATTCGTGGAGTTGGTCAGCGCTCTGGCACAGTACAGTGACAATGAGGATGATGAGGAGGAGGAAGAACAGGACTTCAAGGTAGACAAGATGGAGTTGTGTGACAGCAAGGAGCATTCAGAGGATCCCCGCAAAGATGGACTCATTAACAATGAGAGTAAGTCACATTCATGTGAACACGGTGACGGCATGCAGCCGTCCTGTTTAATGTGTTACCCTGTTTAGATTGTGAACACGCCAGCAGGCTCCAGTTCCATCCATGTAGTGAACCAGTACAGCTACACAGGAAGATGTGTTTTCTGCTCTTTCTATTTCTCTAGACTTTTATAACATTTCACTTTTGCTAACATGCTAACTGGGCAGCATTTAAAGTTAGGAAACGAACAAAAAAACAAATCTAACTTATGTCAAAGTGTAACACTGACCAGCAACACTGGATTAAAGCTTCAGTTCTAGTTTTGTATTTAATACATTTATCAACAGAAAGCAGACACATTGCACAGAAAGCAGGACCATGCTTGCCTTCATGTATGTAGTAAAACTTTTGGTTGCTGTAAGTTGAAATATTGTTTAACTGAGTGCCAGTAACGTGAGCATAAAGGGTAACTGTACTCTCTAATTCTGCTAGAACCCTCTCTCCCAGCATACATAAAAGTACAACACAGGAGTGAGGAGCAACGTCTGTAGGAGGTGTTGCTAAGTGGTTTGTGACATGGGGGGGTCAGGGGACACGGGGGAGACAGAGGCGTAGAGCTAGTCAGAGCTAACCAGCCATGAGAAGCTACTGTCAGTCTCCTTTCAAGGTTTAAAAACACATAATTGCCACACTTCTGCTCTAATTTTGAAGAAAGCTAAGTAGTTAAACATATGATGTATTTTGCTTTTATTCTTTGTGGCCGAACGACATTTTTAAGCTTTGAATTCTTCTCAGAAAACCTTAGTAAAAAAGTGAAACTAGAGACTTGGCTAACTGACACCGGCCAGTGGTTTAAGGAAAAGTGAGTTTTGTTCCCTGATGGAAAGCGTGTATGTGTCGTCTCCAGGCCGGACCAGCAATGACAGCACCAAGAAGTTTCCCTCTGACAAGATTTTTGAAGCCATCTCCTCCATGTTCCCTGACAAAGGCTCCACTGAGGAGCTCAAAGAGAAGTTAGTGGGTTTGTTTGTATGTGAGTGTGTGGGAGTTTGTGACAATAACAGAGGGACAAATAAATAATGCTTTTTTTTTTCTTACCTACATACTTGATTTTTGTCATGTTTGCGCTGTTGTCCATGATTTATTTCACTATGTGATTTTAACTCTTCTAATCATTTTCTATAATCCACTTTATTGTAAAGTGTCCTGCCTGCACACTACGCTCGAATAGCCCTTATTGATTCTCAGTTCTTTTTATGCTTTGTGCATCTATCAACCAACCATTAACTATAAGTAACACCATCTACTCATTCAAACCAACCAGTTTTTAACAGGAATAAAGATCCACCAATAATGGATAAATCTAGTTCTTCTCTTTCACCCAGTCCCACTGTTTACTCTCAAGTCTTTGTACCATAGTAGAATATTTAGATATGACCATTTGAATCAAAGTTTTGCTAGCAGTGGGACGTAGAAGTGTGTGTGCTCCAATGCACATATCAGGGTTTCTACACAGCAGTGGGAAATAAGAATTTCATCAATCAGATCAGGCTGATTAATTTACATTTATATGGAATAGAATTAGACAAAACTGTCAGCCATTTAATTTAGACTGTTCCTCGATGTCTTGAAGAGTATTGTAGTGGAAGTTTACAGTGACGGGTTCTTTGTGTTAATGTGAAATCTCTCTATTCGGTAGCAAAGTGTTTACAACACAGACTCCTGATTCCATTGTTAGGAGACAGCAGCAGGTGTTTCCTCTTCACACGGAAGCAAGTCTGTTTACTCCATTCTATGAATATAGTTTCCATTCGTCATCAGAAGATTCTTATTGTTTACATGATATGTGTTTTTCATCAAACTAATCTGGGCTTGTCCGTCTGTAGAAACCCTGATGTGTGCGTGTGTGTTTCTGTTTTTTTAAGTTCATGACTACAAGCAGCTTTGATTTCTCTGTGTGTTTGTCTGTCAGGTACAAAGAGTTGACGGAGCAGCAGCTGCCCGGCGCGCTGCCTCCTGAATGCACACCGAACATCGACGGTCCAAACGCTCGCTCTGTGCAGCGCGAACAGAGCCTGCACTCCTTCCACACACTGTTCTGCAGACGCTGCTTCAAATACGACTGCTTCCTCCACCGTTAGTGCTCACACACACACACACACACACACACACACACACACACTTTTCAGACAGTCAGGCATAACTTGGAGCTATGAATTAATTTAATGAGACATTTAATGATAACATTTCTATCTTATTAACTGGTAAAAAACTAAGGATGCACTGATCTGGTCTCAACCAAACATTCACATCGGTCAGTCCTACTTTATTAAGTCAAATTAAGCCCATTGTTTTCTGTTCTGTTACAGTCAGTGTATGTCACCACATAAATAGTAACTCGCAGCTTCCACTTATTGTTGAGAATGGATGTGTAGTATTATATGTCCTCATGTTGCCTTACACAAAGCAGACCTCGATCAGATCCAGATGCTGTGAGGTAGAAAGATTTTAAGTATGGGGAAAAGAGGACTGTTATTGGCTGTTATTATGAGTTTACGCATCATATTGGAAGAGAAAATGTCCCATCAGTACTTCCCTATGAACAATAAACAGACAAAAGGCTTTTAAAAGTCTGGAGTTGATTAACTGAGCTATTTTCATTTATCTAAAAGAAGCTGATGATGGAAGAATGTGTGGCTTTTTAATAAATATTCTCCTAGCACCTTTTTAACAGGCAGCTTGGGGCTAGTATTTATTAAATGTTTTGTTAGTAAAGTCGAGTAAATACTAAAACACATCTGACAGCATTAGAGCAAACCTCTTCTCCGTCTCATGTGCCCTCCTTTAGCTTTCCATGCAACGCCAAACACCTATAAGCGCAAGAACCTGGAGAACCTGGTGGACAGTAAACCCTGTGGCATCGACTGCTACATGTGCCTGGTACAGGTGAGAAATACCCTCTGAAACATTCATTTAATATCACAGCTGTGTTAATTGTTCATTTCTTTTGGAGTTCTGCTCTGGTTTTTAAACATGTAAACCTGCTAAAAATAGGCAGTTGACTCCTTTTCCATTAGCAGTAGACAACAGTAGAAAGTAGCAAGTATCAATGTTACCGTGGTTACTTTTTTAGTCTTTTACTTCAGTCTCTCTTTCAAACTCAACACTGACTGAACAATGTCGCCATCGCATGTTGTCAGACTGTAAAAAACAATAAATAATGTTCAACGGACAAGAGGCGAAAATCAGTGTGTCCCCCCACATGTCATGTTTCCATCGCTGCTGATCGGAGCTGGAGCCGATAAAAACCTGTGACTGCTGCAGCGTCATTTGACCTGGGAATACGTGCAGATTGTAGCCTTTAACACTGAAGACAGAAGCCAGATTTTAGTGGTGTGAACGGGGTTTCTGTGTGTTTTTTCACTCGTCTGATAAGATGATAAATATCAGTTTGACTTGCTACATCACCAACAGTTCATTTCGTGCATCGGTGTATCCCTGTTGTCATGCTCTCAGGATGGGATGGTGAGTGAGTACCCTGCAGGCGTGGTTGCAGAGCGGGCCAAGACGCCTTCCAAACGCACGGGGGGGCGCCGCCGCGGACGACTTCCGAACAGCAACAGCCGGCCCAGCACCCCCACCGTTTCCTCTGAAACCAAAGACACGGACAGCGACCGAGAGGGCAGCAAAGAAGACGAGCGCGAGAATGACAAAGACGATGAAGACAAGAAGGACGAGAACACCAGCAGCTCAGGTACAATCTCTCACTCATATCCAGTAATGCAGAAGCTGCCATTGAAGCTGGATTCCTCTTTAACATTAAACATCACGCAAGGCTCATTGGAAACCCCAAACCTAAACCAACTTCAGTGTTTTTACAACTATTAAAGGCTAAAAGCAACATTTTCAATCAAAATGTTCTGTGGGACCAGAAGATCTCAGGAGCTAAGAATAGCAACATTGCAGATGTTCCTCAGCCTTTGGAGAGTAGAACCCTCATAACATTTTTTTTTTTTTTTTTTTTTTTGCCAACTTGAACTATCATACAGGAACTAAATTTAGTCCCTAATTTCTTCGCTTGAAGCACAGTTTTAGTTCCTGAGTTCCTCACAAGGTTCATGGGAAATTCCTGCCCTAAGTGCTTTTTTTATGTGTGTACAGAGGGGAACTCTCGTTGTCAGACTCCAGTGAAGATGAAGCTGACTGGTGAGGCTGAAGCGGTGGAGTGGAGCGGGGCCGAAGCCTCTCTGTTTAGGGTTCTCATTGGGACGTACTACGACAACTTCTGCGCCATCGCACGGCTCATAGGCACCAAGACCTGCAGACAGGTGAGCTGACAGTGACATCTAGTGTGACACTTATCATCCATTTCAGACATTTAGATGTCAACATTATCTAATTCTCACAGATTGTTCTAAACGGAGAAAAGAAACAAGGATGAAGATGCATAAGATAGTTTTTTTTGTTTTTTTTTATTTCAGCACCGTTCAGTTTTTGATCAGTAACCTGGCAAACTGACTCATAAAGTTACTCTTAAGATTAAAACCACACTGGGCTGGTATCTAACGTTTTAGATGAAAAGTAAAGGCCAGAGTCTGTAATGATGGTTCCTGATGGACGCACAGTCTAAACTGGTATCTTGACCGTCCTGCAGGTTTACGAGTTCAGGGTCAAAGAGTCGAGCATCATCGCTCGGGCTCCTGCTGAAGACGAGGACACACCACCTAGAAAGAAGAAGAGGAAACACAGACTGTGGGCCACTCACTGCAGGAAGATCCAGCTGAAGAAAGGTCAGAGGTCACTTCAGCACTTTCACTGAAGGAAACAGAAGAGTTTATTAATGTAGGCCATATTTGATCCAGAAGAGAACCCAAGCATGTTTTTTCACCATTGGTTCTTAAGCTGGTTTGGATTGAAACACACGACATAACAAAGCTCTTAATGCTTGTAACATATCAAACATGACTAAATACGCTTTGACTGATATGCAATTAAATATATCCAGTTGTATCTGATTAAATCAGAATCTAAATTAAAATCTCATCTGAGTATTGAATCGACTTTGAATCACAATATGACAAATGGGAATTTTGACCTGTTGGTTAAAAATGTCAGAGCAGCACCAAAGTCATGACTGTTCATCTTCTGAGGATCATGAATTTCTGTACAAAATTTCATGATGGTCCATCGAAAGGCAAGACCGACTTCCATCAGCGTCCACGTGACTGAAAACATGTGAACATGTACGCCTCTAAACTCAAGAGAAAAAACAGAAAAATGAGTCTGATGCAGGAGGAATCTCTTCTGTTGACCTGTCAAATGCAGAAGATGACTTGATGATTTGAAGACATCCAGTTTGACCGCTGCATCTCTTCTGACCCCTGACAGATGGCTCATCCAATCACGTGTACAATTACCAGCCATGTGACCACCCGCGGCAGCCCTGTGACTCCTCGTGTCCCTGCGTCACCGCTCAGAACTTCTGCGAGAAGTTTTGCCAGTGCAGCTCTGAGTGTAAGAACGTACATTCCTGATGAGTGCAGCTTGATTTCTGCCGGCAGTGAGCAGAAATGAAACTTCGCTCTTATGTGTTTTCTCTGATGTGTGGATGCAGGTCAGAACCGTTTCCCAGGTTGTCGGTGCAAAGCTCAGTGTAACACCAAGCAGTGTCCGTGCTACCTGGCAGTGAGGGAGTGTGACCCCGACCTCTGCCTGACCTGCGGCGCTGCAGATCACTGGGACAGCAAGAACGTGTCCTGCAAGAACTGCTCCATTCAGAGAGGCGCCAAGAAGGTAACGGCAAACCTCAACCTCGAACTGTTCTGAGCACAAGCGTCTGTGTTCAGTCGCAACATGTCTCATATCTCAATATCTCAGCTCAAACATTCTGATGGTTCTAAACCTGTTTTTCTGTCCCTCAGCACCTGCTGCTGGCCCCGTCAGACGTGGCAGGTTGGGGCATCTTCATCAAAGAGCCGGTCCAGAAAAACGAGTTCATCTCTGAGTACTGTGGAGAGGTAGGACTTCACTGTGTGTGTGTTCTCACCTTCTCTGATGTTATATGTGATATGAAAGGTCGACTGGCCTGGTTCGTCTAGATCATCTTAAAGCTCTGACAGTTTCTTAGTGCCGTTGATTAGTGGGTTCATGTTCATCTGACGCTCCAGAACAGCTTTGCATTCATTAGCTTAATTTTGGATTAGTTCATCATGCAGATGCATAAAAATGCGCAATTCTACTTTTCTTAAAGTAATAAATCTACCTCGAAACTGCATTTCCATGAAAACCTTGGAAAGGAAGAAGAATTGAATAAGATTTGGATGGAGTCTGTGTGGCTGCCCAAAATCTATTCTACAGACGGGAGCACACAAGTTTATTGAATGAAGTCATTCCCATAGTGTGATGGAAATAACACAGAATAATGAAAACTGACAAAATATCTGAATTTATTACCTCTGCCACTGAAGAAATCTGAAAAAATATTGCATTTAAATGTGGCGACAAGTGTGTAATTTGGTCGACCTCCATCTTTGCAGATTATCTCTCAGGATGAAGCAGATCGCAGAGGGAAAGTCTACGACAAATACATGTGCAGCTTCCTCTTCAACCTCAACAACGGTAAAACACACACACACACACACACACACACAGATTCACAGCCTGATGGAGATTGTCGGCTTTTCTCAGTGAGCTTTCAGGTCTGGTTTTGTTTGTTCAGTGTCCCTCCAACACAGTGTTTTCTTTTCTCGACAGACTTTGTTGTTGATGCCACGAGGAAAGGCAACAAGATCCGCTTTGCCAACCATTCTGTCAACCCTAACTGCTATGCAAAAGGTAAGAGGATGTTCGTGAGGAACCAGCGCGGATGAGCTGCAGCCTTGTGAGACACATAGATGTTAATCCACATGTCGCTAACTCCTGTGTTCTGTGCAGTGATGATGGTGAACGGGGATCACAGGATAGGAATCTTCGCTAAGAGAGCCATCCAGACTGGAGAGGAACTCTTCTTTGACTACAGGTCAGTAACACCTACAGTTTAATTGTGATTTCATTGACAAAAAGAATAGTTTCTGGTTTTATCCATCGTTTCAGTGTCCAGTGGCTGAGATTATAACTGTGCAGCCTTCTCAGAGTGCAGAGTGTGACACACTCAGGCCAAGTTAATTCAATCCTTTATTGCATATAGCACCGCAGCTAACGATTATTTTATTTGATGTGTTAATCTGCTGAATATTCTCTCAATTAATCAATAAAATAATTTGTTCTCTGAAATGTCAAAAAGTACTAAAAAAAAAAAAAAAGAAAATCACGTCATTCATCATGTCATTCAAAGCTGCAGCGCTGCACCTGATAAAAAGAAAAACTTGATCTGAGTGAACAAACCTGAACTGTTTTTCTGTGTGTGGCAGGTACAGCCAGGCTGACGCTCTGAAGTACGTCGGGATCGAGCGGGAGATGGAGATCGCCTGACTCAGACTTCTACCTCCTGTGGATCAACGACACAAAGGCCTTACACTCAAACACAAACACACCTTCACTTCAGGAAATCCAGACGACTTGTGCTAGAAAAGCTTCAGGAAAACTGGGAATATTTGAAGCAGAATTTTGATGCTGTGTTTTTTTTTTTGCCACCTTGGTCTTTTTTTTTTTTTTTTTTTTTTTTTTTTTATACTTTTCATATCTGTTTCTCATTTTGCTTCTGTCAACAAATCTTCCTCTTCTGTCGAGGCGGGAGTCTCGCATTCATAAATCTTCCCTCAGCTGAAGGTGCAGATCAGCAGCAAACTGACTTTGCGGTTTTTTTAAATATCGATAAGTGTTTTTCGGTGAGAGGAGACGAACCCACGACTGTCTGTTTAAAACTGGCTTTTCAATTCAAGCTTCAGGGACCAAAATCCTCCACCAGCCGCTTTCACACAACTGGCTGGACTCTGAACTTTGTGCCACATGTGGGTCAGTTGTCATGTTGTGTGTTTTTCTACAGTGTGAACTGAACCAGCCACACACTCCTCAGAGTGCCAGATCACTGTCTGTCTGTAAAACAGGAGGTCGTCACAAAGCAGCGTCGCACCAGATCCTACACAGCTTTTAGGGCGACACAGACAAGTTTTGATAGTGACAACGTCCACACGCGTTACTAAACGGGTCAGACTCAGTTAGAGCCGAAAGGATTTTTCAGTGAAGTTTATCACCATCAATTTTGGCAATTGATTAATTTTCCTCAAGTCAAAATGCCAAAAGTTCAGTGGACTTTCTGTCTCTGTCACACATTATCAAAAACTGAACATTTGTAGGTTGTGGACTGTTGTTTGGCCAAAACAAAATAAAACAAAAGACTAAAACATTAATAGTTTATTGGAAAAAATCTGCAGATTAATCACAAATCAAAATAATTACAGCCAGTTACTGTTACTATATTTAAAGTTTGTATATTTAAAAAAAAAAATCTTTGAAAACCAAACTTTGGCTTCAGATGATTCCTGAAACTAATTATTGATTGGTTAATTGTTTGGCCTATAAATAGTCAGACCAACAGTCCAAAACTCATCCTGAAGTCATTTATCAAAATTGTTGCTGATTAATTTCCTTCCTGAAAACTCAAAACCAACTCGAGCTTGTTCCTCCTTCCTGGTTTCCAAAGTTGCATCAGAAAAGTAATTTCAGCCTCTAGAACTTTGTGTCCAGTGTCAGGAACGAGACATGACGACACCAGCACACATCTTCACAACCACTGTTGATGGGAACAAGTCGGCTGGTTTTCAGACTTTGAGCCTCCACGTTTCTGTTGTCGGAGCTGGAGACGACTGTGCTTTGTGACGCTGCCTCTGCTTCAGGTGCTAATGTGAAAACACAGAACCAGCACTACTTCACCACCACAGGAAACTCAACAGCAGCCGACAAACTCTCTCAACCTTTTCGTCTGGCTGCAGTTGAAGTTTCCTGTCGTGAATCTGTGCTGCTCTCCTCACTGAGCAGCGCTGCTTCTACCAGGCTCAACCAAAACCACACTGATTCTGATGAAGGTTTTCATTCACGTTCTCTTCCTCGGTCTCTCCTGTCTGCTCAAGTTTCCCCGGCGGCGCTGTGCTCGACTCCTCCTGGCCCAGTCCACATCTGTGCTCCCACTTTGGCTGATCTGGAATCAGCTGGTGCAGAGTTTTAGTCTTTTACTGAACGGAAACTTCAAGCTCAGATCAAGATGAGCATCTTGTCTCTTGAGTCTAAAAACCCAAAGAGATTCCATTTAAAAGGAAGTAAAACAAAGAAAAGCAGCAAATCTTCACATTTGAGAAAACAACTGTAGCCAAATAATCAGTTATAACTGTTGACAATTAATTTTCCTAAATTCTTTTAAGAAATGTGGAAAACTGGACCTAATTAAATGAGAGACTTAGATGTAACAAGAACATTCAACACATACGATCCATCAGGCGTCATGTTTCTGTCGTCAACGAAATGTTTCAGTCCGTCTGAAGCTCCAGAACAAATTTAGACTGTTTGTTTCCAAAGTCAAGAATGAACTTGAGCTCCAGTTACTCGAAGACTTTTCCTAAAAGATGTTTTAAGATATCACTGTATAAAATGACAATATTTTAATGATGGAATTGAATTATCGCAGATTCTCATATTTGAGAAGATGGAACCATCGTCCTCTTTTTTCCTTGTTGAATGACTCAACACTAATAAGGGACAGTTGTAAGTGACAACAGACGGACAGCTGCTCAGCGTTCTGGCTGGAAGCTGCTGAACCGTGTGGACACAGAGTGGAATGTGAGTCGAGCACAGTGAGACTGATGGGAAATCTGAAATGGTCCTGAGGTGTTTGTACATGTTGAACCATGCAGTGTCCCACTCTCTGCTGTGCCTTGAGTCCTTAACAGAACACCCACCGGTCCTGTCTGTCCACCGGTCCTGTCTGTCCATCAGCCAAGTGTCTCATTTTCAACTTTCTGCATGAAGAAGTTTTAGGATCCTCTCCTCGTCCCCTCATCTCCTCCTCTCATGTCTGGTGCTCCCTCTAGAGGAACGACTGTACTGCCTCCTTCATGTGATGTCCAATCAGTATCATATAATCTTTGGCAGTTTTTAATAATGTACCAACAATCACACTTTGACTCTCGATCTTTTCTGATGTGAATTCTGGTGCTTAGAAGACAACCAGACTCTCGGCCCGGCGTCTGGCCGACTTGAAGCAATACCAGCCTCTTTTTTCCATCCTCCTGCTGAGGAGATGTTCCCGTTTGAGCTCCACCTTCTTACTTCACACCTGTTATTTATTGCTCGCTTCACAGAGACAGACAGAGGGACGTCTCGTGCTGCTGGGACGTCTGTAGTTGGTGGATGAAAGACTTCTGGGGCTCTGACACCTGGTGCTTCACTCGCAGGGTTCCTACACATGAACTGTCCGGAGAATCAACTCTGGGAGTTTTCCAGGTGATTTTCACATCGACTTGTCAGATTTAGTGACATTTCTGTGCACGAAAATAGCAAATATGATGTTCTGACCAAAACCTGGTGAATATTTCAAACAAATGTGTAGGAACCCTTTTTTTCCCTAGAAGTTGTTTAAGATGACAAAACTTTACTGCTGATTCAAATGAGCCTTCCCACGTTTCCCACTTCCTCGCAGTGTTGATGCATTTGATCGGGGTGTGACTGCATTTAAAGTCAGCGTAAACCAGAGGCTCTGAACTTGTTTCCATCCCAGACAAACTCTCCAGCAGCTGCTTTCACTGACGAGCCCACGTGTCAATCAGTGAAATCAGCTCCTGATGTTAAAGTCAGACGTGACTTCAGGTTTGAGTGCAGGATGATTTCAGAGCCAGTAACTCTCAAAGGTTGGTGGTTGTGTGTATCTGTGATTTGAGGGCTGGGTAACAGAAAAATCAGAGCCAATCAGAAACAAAGACCTCTGAAGCATCTACATGTTTCTCAGAATGTTTGAACATCAGTTACTGTGAAAAATGGCTTCTTAAATATCTGAACAGGACCTGATTTGATCGATGACAGTATTGTTGCTCGGCCCTGGCTGAAGTCTCAGCTGCAGGTTATTTATCGTTTCAGACGTGTTAACTTTTCACTCTTCTGCTTCTTCTTGTCAAACCAGGACCACTTTTTTCCTCCGATGACACAGGTGCTGATTTTGTAATGTTTACAGGGATTTTGTTGTTCAAAGTGATGCAGATTAAAATATTATAAATGGTTGTTTTTATCCTCTTTGTTTTAATTCAAACTAACACTTGTGGTTTTAACAGGACTCTGAGGTGAGTAGTAACCGCTTCACTGTTTTTCTACTTGTCAACATGATTCCAACAAAGTGGGTGAACATTCAAACTTTGGGTTTGTGGCGTTCCTCAGACTGCGGTTACACTCGTCTTCACACAGGAAGCGTCAGGTTGATGCTTGATGACGGATAAAACAGATCTGATCCCGATCGATCACGTGTCGCTTTGTGTTTGAGTCGACAGAATGGAAAGACGGGTGTAACCAACAACTTCAGGCTGTTTGATTCTTTCATTGTTTTGTTTTTTCAGGCAAATTCTGAGCAGCAAACAGTTAAAAATACAGTTTTCTATTTAAAATCTATTCATGAGATTTTCTACAATTACCCTGAAAAAAAAATTCCATGATTATGATAAAACCAAACTTCTGGGACACATTTACTGTTTGTTTAGAGGCGAACTCCATCTTAACCCCACCCTCACCTGCACATTGAAACAGTTGTTTATTGCTGTAATTCTTGAAGAAATCTTTTTTTTGTGCCACGTCACTTTAAGAAAACATCTGAGTGTGATATTAAGACTTCGAGCCAAACCTTTAATAACGTGTACATACTGAAAGATGTTCCGCTCGTCAATACGGAGACATCAGGGAATGAAGCTTCCTCGTGCTTTGACTGCCCTCATGTGGAGACTGTTTGAACAGCAGCCCAGGTGTCGCGTCTCAGGTGTGAACAGAGTCTCGGGGGAGGCAGCGTTAGAGAAATCTTTCCTTGTTTTTATTTATCACACATTTAGAAAATGAACCACACTATACAAATGTCCACCGTTCAGTAATGAAACAGGCCTCCTGCATGAACCCGACCGACCTCAAACCCAAACAGAGACGACTTCAGCAGACAGAAGCGTCACGGCGGCTCCAGACTCACCACCTCCTCCTCCTCCGGTTCAGTCGCAGACTTTAGTTACAGGACCGGCGTCGATCTCGTGTCGTCGTACGGTGGACTGCGTCGGCTGCCCAGTGACTCGACTTATTTTTACTTTTTAATCTTTTTCGTGGTCACTGTGGTGCAGGTAGGCAGTAGCATGCAGAAACCTTTGGATGCGGCTCTCCTCTGATTGGCTGTAGGCTAATTCATTATGTTTGCGCTATGTAAAGAAGGAAGTAGGGTTTGTTTTTTCCTCTTAGAGTCTGTGGTTGTTATTTACAATATGACAACAAGGAAGTGTGTGTTTGAGTCCTACAGATGGGACGGGACAGGCGAGCGTGTAGACGGGGTTTCCCAGTCTCAACAGGAGGGGTTTGTTCCTTCATCGCTGAAGGGAGAGCAGAAAGTTCACACCCTCCTCCCCCTCAGGTTGGTGGTTGGTTGTCATATCAGGGCGGTCACATGGTCAGCGACACACTCACAACATGTCCGCCGCTCAGAGGGATCCTCACTTTATTACTCAGACATAAAATTAAAAAAAAAAAAAAAAAAAGATGATAACAAATAAAAAGAAAACTGAGGAGAGGCGGCAGGCGGGCGGCGTTCAGGCCAGGTAGCTGTACGTGTCCTTCTCACCGTCCACTCGCTCCAGGTACTCCTTCTCTATCAGGATGTCGATGCATTTCTGTCCACAAGAGGGAGACAAAACCCGAACATGAGACCAGGGACACAAAGATGTTACAAAATAAAAATCAAGATGTGACTGTTCTGAAAAAGCTGCAGTTTCAAACACGTCAGGCATTATTCTACATTTTTCTTCCTAAATCCCAATAAAAGACCAAAACCAACAACGTTCTCTCATCACTTCCTGTCTGTGGTTCTCAGCTCCGAGCTCATCGGTTCCTCCTGAAGGTGTAACTCTTTAAAACGCTCACAAATAAAGTTTCATTTTTAAAACAGCTGCTCGCTTTAGTTTTTAACCAAACAAACAGGAGCAAATGCTGCATCTGCGGTGGATAAATCCACATGTGAACAACAAAGGTATATAATAAGATATCAGGCTCTGGATAAACACAGCACATCGACATTTATATCCAAGACATCAGGAGTTATTCTGACGCGTTACCTTGATGACCGGGACTCTGGGTTTGAATCGGGACGACAGCTGATTCAGGACTTCAGCCAGAAGCTGCTGGTGCTTCAGAACCTTCCTCATCTTCATGATCCTCACTATGGCAGCCTACACACACACACACACACACACACACAATCAGTACAAATTCAAGTTCACTGGTTCACTGTTACTCTAATTACTGTTTTCCAACAGTAATTTGTCATCAAATTCATTTATCATAAATACAATTTTCCATGTAAAGAACACTGAACTCGTGAATGTTACATTTTTATCTCTTCACAAACAAAGAAATCTTGGAAGCCTTGACTGACTCAATGAGAGTAAAGACTGAGGAGGAACCTCAGATATGAAGAGTTTAAACCTTTAATATTCTGTCGTTTCCAACTTTTAAATGCGTGTTGAAATGTAAAGAGTCACCTGAATGAGGAGCTTTCGATCCTCCTCGATGTTCTTGTGAGTCGTCTCTTGCTCCTGTTTCTGCTCCGTCTTCATCGGGACGTTGATGTTCACCCTCAGTTTCTTACTGCGGTGGAGAAAAAATAAGGTGAACTAAAGGCTGAGCATCGTGTGTCAGACTCTGTGTTTCTGCTCACGTGGAGTGAAAAACGGAATCAAAGAAGCTTCTCACTTCTTGTATCCGAGGAAAAGTTTGATGACGGTGTCGGGTTTGAAATCCATCTCGTCCACGTTGGCGTTCTCGTCCTCCATCACCTGACAGACAGACAGAGGCAGCTGATGTGAGTGATCTGAACAGATCCTCACACACTGTTTTCCTTCCTACACATCAAAACTCATTAAACTCATTTCATGCACTGAATCACTGCAGCATCGAAACAATCACAGATTAACCCCAAAGCACCAGTAAAAACTGAACTTCTTACTAAACTACAGTAACAGACATGTTGGTTAAATGAAACATTTGTGATAGAAGTGTGAGGTCAGTTTGTTTCTTAAGTATAATAAGAATTTTAAGCCTATTAATACATTAAATGCTTTATTTTGCGCCCCCTGGTGTTGAAAATGAGAATAAACTCCTGTCAGGAGTTTCAGATCTTTACAGCCATATTTTATTTTTTTAAATATAATGTAACAATACTGTCTTCATCTATCTTTAAATGATGCCTTCGAGTACAGTACTTGAGTAAAACTCGGTCTGAACCTGGTCACAGCGTGAATAAGTAAACTGATCTGAGAGATTCACAGAGAGATTTTTATTTTGAGCATAAGAGATAAGGAAATACATTTATTAGTGATTGAGACGCTCTATCTGCAGGTTTTATCTTCACATTCATCTGATTTGACTTGTGTTGAGGTCAAAGAGGGGAATGTGAGGGGATATATTGTATATTAGTGTATTGGATTAGAATCACTGACTGCACCTTTAAACCGGAACTGAATTTTGTGTAAATGATCTCTGACTGCTGTCAATTCACAACATGAAGGAAAAGACTCACCAGCAGCTTTGATTTTAATAAAATCTGCAGAACTTGAACAAGAATGTCCTGAAAATAAAGGAAAATATCAGTTAGTAGAGAAGTTAAACATTTCTACTAATTAAAAATGTAAAAGCCAAAATAGCTTGTGTTGTTCTACCCAAAGACAAAGGGCGATAAAGAGCCGCACTACGACCGACGTGTGTCATTCAAAAATCCATCCTGAAGCCTTTAGACTTCATTAGACTTTGTGAGAATGCGTGAGTCAAATGTTTAAGTGCTTACAGTTTTGATCTGTGTGCTGTCGGTGAGCTGCTGGACGGTGTAACTGTCCTCTGTGTTGTACTGCAGCAGGATGGCCATCTGGAAGGTGGAGGCCTGCAGTGTGTACCTGTAAACAACAACAACAACAACAACAACAACAGGTTCAATATGAGACCGACGCAAAGTTCACGGCCTGTTGCTCACAGCCGGTCACTGGGACAAGGACCTGACAAACAGGCTTCACAATAAGAAGAAACAACTTTCAAAAATCTTAAATTCAGCACAGAGAGAGAAAAGAAAGAGGAAACTCTGAATCTCCAGCTGTGGCTCCCAGACTGTCTGAAGTCACAGCTTCAGTTTTTCAGTCTGAGCGATGATGCTTTTTTGACATTGATTCATTATTGTTTACTGTTTAAGCACTTTTCACATTTCTCAAATTTTCTCATTGAACTATGTACAGAAAAAAATAAAATACAGATCAATCAATGAAAACATCAGTGTCAGTCAGTTATAACTCCAATACTTACAGTCATGAAAAAGGTGAAGTTAGCAGGAGAGGTAGCCAAACATAAACTGATACGGACACAGCGCCCTCTACCTGTGAGCTCTAGCACTTTAAAAACACACCTGTTCTTGAAGCAGTTGGTGACCAGCTCTCCTTTGGACAGGTGATAGAGCCAAGTCAGCTTCCTGCCACTGTGTCTGCTGGCGTAAAACGCCGTGAAGCGTTGATAGCTTCGCTCCAGCTGCACAGAGAGAGAGAGAGAGAGAGAGAGAGAGAGAGAGAGAGAGAGAGAGAGTTCAGAGCAGTGCTTCTCAAACTGAGGTCCAGGGATGTTCAGGGGGTCATGTGAGGTATTCAGCCAGTATTCAGTATTCAGTATATTCAAGTGTTTTTACTGCCCTGACTGTTGTTCAGCAAAACTGAAGGGGATCAAATATAAGTTTGAGTCCTCTCAGTGGTCAACAACCAAACCAACAATTCTGACAACTCAATGGGAGTCAAAAGACTATGACTGCAATTTATATTTCTAAAAAAAGTTTTGAAATCATGTAATCTCAAACCTTCTCTGCATGGTGAGAACTGGGTTGAAAAATGAGCCGTTGAATTGAACTGTCTTACCTCAGAAGGCAGAGCGAAGGTGCAGGACTGCTGAAAAGGCCAAGACCCAGAGCTAAGAACCTGGATACTGAAGTCCACTGCAAGACACACAGAAGAAATCTGTTTCAACTCAAACACATGGGTCTTATGTGCTTCGATACACGGAGTTCAGCACAATGTTATGGTGAACCTAAAGTGTGGTCCGGTCTGAGACAAACAATAACGTGAGTAGTGGTTCTTCATCTGGAACACTATAAAATATATTTGCCGGTTTATAAGAACACCAAGCTAAAACTAGTGCATTCTGGAGAAGTAACCCTGTGCAAAGTAATACAATCCGACAGCACCACAAACTACATCCTCCAAATTATCATAGTTTAATCAACACAACAGCTTCAGCATTATAACCTTGATGAAGATGGGATTTCTTGCAGGGCTGTTATATTAGACTGCAATAGTTTAAGCTCGGGGTACTGAAATTAACAGGAGAGCATATTCCATAATTCCACGTGCATTTAAATGCTCTGTCTCAGTTGAGATCATGAACACATGAGGGATCAGCAGGTGTGTGATGATCGGATGAACATCACTGTCCAATCTCACTGAGCAATCAGAGAGAGATACCTGAACACTGCTGAATGTGTGTGTGTCTGTGTGTGTGTGTGTGTTGTGTGTGTGTGTGTGTGTGTGTGTGTGTGTGTGTGTGTGTGTGTGTGTGTGTGTGTGTGTGTGTGTGCATGCACTTACAGTCCAGAGGCTCAGAGTTGGTCAGGTGTTTCTTGAACTGTTCATTCAGGTCTTTACTGACTCCGATGTCCTGGAACATTCGCTGCAGTTTGGACGTGTACTCGAACCCACAAGCTTGCTGCAGGAGAACAAGAACAAAACCAGATTGAGTCTGATGTCTTCAGTCTGTCAGGATGTAGAAACCGGCAGGTCAGTGTCCCTGTGGACGTGTTTTCATGCAGACAGACTGAGTTTGTGTTGCAGCCCGGGCTGGAGGGAGTCACACCTTGAGTTTGGAGATCATGCTGGCCTCTGCGTCGTCACTGGCGCTGTTCTGGTGGACCAGGCGTTTGGCCAGCATCTTAGCATAAAACTTCTGGAAAACATCTTTGTCCTCGATGTACTTGAACACAACCATCTAAAAGAGGAAATACAGATTAGCTGCTTTTATTGTTTAATGTCCGTTCTCTGATATGAAACAAATGCTCTTTACTGCAGACGTGCAACAGATTACAGTAACTAGGACAGTGGTGCAGAAACTACAAACATACTGTATATGTGCACATTTGTGCAAACATACAGGTCAAAGTATCTCACCACTTGGTTGAGTGTGTCCTCCAATTCTGCCTCCTCTGGGTTTTTAGAGCTAAAGGAAAAACACAGAGTTTATATTTTGCCTCAGGTGGGTAGGACAACTCAGAATAACAGTTTGTTCACCAAACAGAAAGTCAAGAGAAGACACCCAAGTGCTGCAGTGTGAGCTACAGATAAGTTGGCGTCCCCTGAGCTTGAAAATTCAGTCTCGACCTCAGAAACAGCAGTTGACAAAACAATATAGACTCGTGTTCTGCTTACTTTCTGGTTGTAAGGCCAATTGACCATCGGCTGTTTGCAGATGTTCAAATTTTATATTATTTTATATTATTCTAAATACTTCAGTTCTAAAAATGTCCTGTTCATTATTGTTCTTGAAAACACTAGTTGGAGGATGTGGACTTGTTATACTGGGATTTTGATATTGTTTTGTCAACTACAGACCAATATTTCTGCACATTAATCTGTTTCATTCAATTTAACTTGTTGAAGATTAAATGAAATCATAAATACTCTGATATCTTTAAAATAAAATTAAAATAATGAGTCCTAAATGTTGATAATAGCTGAGGAACAACTATCACCGACCTCTTCTTCAGTAAAGAATCGCAGTATCTGGCCAGCAGCTCAGGAGATTTGCTGGATGACTGAGCCATCCTGGTGACGGCATTGTTGTTGATAAATCGACCACATGCCTGTGAAAAGACAGAACAACCACGTTAGAATGAAAAATGACTAAGATATTCTGATTTGTCTGAGTCACGTTTACATCACAGAGGGATTACTGACCTTGTCGAGTGCTGCCACGAAGCCAGCGTCGTTGTTGAAGGCAGACATGACCAAGGCGTTGTACTTCTTATGGACGTCCAGGGTGGTCTGGACGTAGACTTTAGGGTCCTGGAAGAAACACACAGGTCTTTGGTTCTAGAGTTTGAATTCCCTGCCTTTTTCATCACTGATAAAAACTTATTGGCTTCACCTTTTACACCTTTACTACTTCTTCCTACTTGCAGCCCAAATTCTTGACCGATCAATAGCATGTTCTGATAATGTGGCTGATCAGGACTGAAGACACATTTGCAAAAACCTCAAGTTCTTTTTCTGGCTCTCTCTTGTCAACTCTATATTTTTTCTTTTCCTTCAGCTGTAACATGCTGCTCTCACAATTGTTTGAATTCAGAAAGAATGCTTTGGAATTATGTACTTGCATCAGGTTTTAACATTATTTAACAAAAATATGAAACAGATTTGTGTACATTTTTGTGCACCTACATGGCGGCAGACATTTTTGTCTAATGCCTCCTATTCTTATCATTAACCAACTACAAACAAACTGTCCGCACTGAAGAAGGTTCAGATCCGAACCTTCCTGTTAGTCGACAAGCTAAAGTAAACAAGTGAGAATTGTTATCGGAGGTGAAAAGCGTTCCGTACGTTGAGCGCGGCCTCTCCACACTTCTCAATGGCAGCCAGGCCCTGGTTGTGGATGTGAGTCTCGAGAAGTTTCTTCAGTTCACCCAGACCGTCTGTGATCCGCGACACCAGGTTGTACATCCGGCCCAGATCTAAGAATAGATTATTATCAACAAGGGTGAGAAAACACAAGTCCTCCCAAATAAATGTGAAGCAATTGCAATTTCAAGTGAATGTGTAAACAACCGTTAGTTGGACAATATACAGACTGAAATAAGCTGCTATAAGCTGTTTACCTTCATTCTTGTCAGCATCCAGAAGGTTCTGAAACTCGGTGTGGAAGATCTCCAGGTGTTTCTCTATGAGGACCTGCTCACACTTCCTGGCCAGCTCGTCCTGGGTGGATTCATGGAGGTAAACCTGCACACGCCGCTGCTCCTCCAGCAGACGGGCCTCCGCCTGAGCAAAAACACACACACGATTATTGTGACAACATCATCACCCACACTCGCAGTTTAAATGTTTCGCCGAGGACAGATTTGAAAGCAACAAAACTAGTAACTCTGTCACAAATCTGCCATCAACCTGCTGAATCCATCCATTAATTCATAACTGTATGTAGTTGAAGTGGAAAGAGCACAGCCTCCTTGTACCTTCTTCATGTACTCGGTGACGGGGTTCTGCTGCAGGAACTCTGTGCTCTCACGTGTGTAGAAACGTTCTGTGTCAGTGAGGAACTGACATTCAAAGTACTCTTTGTACACGGACAGCGTGGGGCCTTTGGCGAAGGCGTCCTCCTCGTTCAGACCCAGCTCAACTGGAGAGGGGAGACACAGGAGCAGGTATGAGTGTGAGGTGAACTCATCACTGTTACTTCATTCAGAAAACCACACGATCACCCTGTTAGTTTAGATGTAATGTTCAGTTACTAAACATGACTCAGTCTTTAAGTTGGTTGCGTCTAATAATTTCAAGAGGAATAACTAAATGGCACTTTAAAAAAGTATGGTCATCTGAAAAAAAGCATTGGTAAAGTATTATTTAGTATCTGGTAATACTCAACATTCTGTAAATGTTACATTTTGAGTTGGTTGTTTTCTTCATTTCTTCACTGTACTTATTAACCTACCATAAGACTGGACCACACCGCTGATCAGTCTGGTGTTAATGGTCTCACCATTCCTCTCTCTCTCTATCAGCTTCAGCACAGCGTTTGTTACCTGAAAAAAAGAGATTATTATTATTATTGTTATTTGAACTATGACAAAAATAAAGCTGAGTAATAAGTTATTTCTCTCTTCACTTCTATAAAAATAAACTAAACACACCTGTTTGTTGAGGGGTCGGAATAAACACTCCCTCCAGGTCACAAGTGCCAGCTGGGAGGAAACAGCAGAGTTGGAGAGGGGAGGGTGAAGAGGGGACAAGTATGAGAAGGTTAACAAAAAGACACTGACACTGTAACACAACACTGCAAAACTTTTATAAAATGGTTCCAGGTGTTTGCACCTCAACTGTGTTTGTTTGTTAACATCTTTGTGTTTTGTAACAACATAAATGTTTCACTTCTTTCCAACAGAACTAAGCATGTTTAAGCATTCAGTTTAGAACCTACCTGTTTAGATCTAAACACTCCTTCAGTACACACTTAAACTCTGCTGTGCATCTGAGCAAACCAGAAGCCCATGCAGGCATTAGACGTACCGAGTATATCTCATAGATTCCCTTGCGTCCCTCATCACACTCTCGTCTGACCCAGTGGCGGTTGAGGTAGGCACAGATCCCGTTGAGGACCTTACTAGAGAAACGGTAATCCTCCCACTGCTGGGTGTAAAACTTCAACACGCACTCGTCCATTAGATCCTCGCCATCCTGGAGTTAAAACCATGGAGAAGGCAAGAGAAAGAAAAAGTGCAATGAAGAAGAGAACATTGGTAAAATGCAGAGGGTGCATCAGTATCTGAGACGGTCTGAAAATTATACAAACCTTGAGCAGGCTGGTCAAATAGTTCTTCAGGAACTCCTTGAGTCGCTTGTAGAGCTCCAGGCCTACAAACTGAGCCCCACCTGGAGTGGTGGACTTTTTGGAGGGCTTGGCTGGAGGCACAGAGCCCCTGCCCTGGCTGGACTGGTGGACGCTGGTACAATAGTTATATACATGTCTGAGGGAAGGGTTAAGGAATAAACACAGAGACACTACACATCACAGACTAAGGTTTCTCACTAACGTTACCAAAAATGTTTTCATCTCCAAAACGTAGCAGAACTTAAAAAGCATAAAACATAAAGGAACAGCATTGATCATTGTTTTCCTCACATTTGGTTGCTTGTAAAAAAAACAACCAAAAAAACCAGGTAGCTGATATATTCGTCCAATCACCCAACCCTACTCCAAAGCTTGTTATAACTGGTGTCCAGTGATGCAGACTTGGGCCAAAAAAAGCTCTGAAAGGCAAATATGTCATTCAGATTCTAGCTTGTACATAGTTTAAATTAGTGCTGTTCTTTCTGCCCGACAGGAGAGGATTACAGTTCTGAGCTCACATGGGTGGGTGCATTTTATACTTCAGGGAAATGATGACATCCTTTAGTGCTGGAAAGGTGCGTGAGAGGAAGTGAGGTTGTCAAACAACAAAATGTGCCCTCAGAGAAAATCATCTCTTTGTACTTTACACTCACATCATGCACACTTTGCATTTTATGCTTCCATGTTTAAAGTGTGATTCAGTAAAACAGGTTAACCTGTGACTTTAACTGAAAATCCAAACATTCACAAATTGCACTTCCCTAAAAACATTGTGGTGACGAAACCCAAAAATGTTTTTGAAATAAATTGTTCCTTTGACATAAAATATCTTAGCTGGATTAGTAAGTATGTAAAGCACAAAATGGTATCCTGAAGCAAATGTGTGTTTCCTGTTCTCAGGACTCTGGCCTGCCGGGTGTTCTTTTGTTGTAACTCATTACCTGAGTATAAAGCAGGTTTTGGTTTTAGAAAACAGGAAGTAGAAAAGCTAGTGCCACCAAGTACACTACAACACACCCGACACACACAGTGAGGGCGGCTACTGACGAAACAAGTGGCAGAACACTGGTAAATATTTCCCACTGTAAGACAACGACAACTTCATGTTTAAAAATGGAACGTTTAGGTGAGATAACGCTCTTCTTGCAGGTAAACTCTAGGATTCATCAGTTATTAGAGCAACAGAGTAATGTAGTTAAAAATTTAAAATATGATAGTTTACGTTCTATTCTAAAAGATCAGACTCCCCGACCTCACAGGATACGTGTAGAGTTCCATGTAGCGTGACTTGGCCATGCTTTGCCGTGTGTACACCTGCTGGATGCCAGCCCGCAGGTCGTCCCATATCTGGTCCAGGCCTATCTGTCTCAGTCCGTGGGGGTTCTGGGTCCTGTTTGACGACATCGTAAAGCCCCTTGTCCTCTCCTGTCCCGACCGAACAATGCCCTCCCTTTCCTGCTCCGGTGAGCGTTGGCCCTCCGGCTCCTCTCCTCAGTTGATTTCTGTCCTGGCTCGCTCTGCTCTCAGAGTGCGCAGTCCATCTGGCAGCGGCAGCGGCACTTCGGGAAGCTGGATTTCGGTTGTGAGACGGGATGCAGTCCCACTCTGCACGCCTGGGTGGCGCTGTCTGCCACTCCTCCGCCTAAAAGCTTTGGCACTCCTCACCAGATGACCTGCAAAGAAAACAAGGTAGAGAAAAATACATTTTGATTAACAATCTTTGATTTAGCTTTGTTACTGCCACAAAACAAGCTACATAAAAAGCTTAAAATATGAAGAGTTAGTCACATCTTTCTACATCGAGTTTACCGTTGATAATGGCCATCAATATCATTCATCAATTTCATTTAAAAGTTGATTTATAAGATATGCCTTTATTTGTCCCACATATTTAGTTTAAACAGAAAAAGAACAATAATTATGTCTTTCATGTCTGTGACATATCGTACAGATATAAACATTGAAACTGTCGTGAAAAGTGAAACGTTCACTGTCTATTTTTTGAGAACAGGCTGCATGGCCGCTCAAACTTGTTAACATGTGCATTGAAATGAAAAGCAAGAGGGTCCGTGACGTGTGAGTTTCCTCAGTACTCCATTAGTAGTTAACCAGGTAGGTTATATGGATTTATCTGCTGACACCTGGCTCTGATCCCTGAAGACACGGTGCTGACCAGACCCTGACGTCACTCAGCTAATGACAGATTAGTCCACTTCAACGCCTCTCTGATTTCCTTCACCAGTCGAGACAGTCCCATCTCCCTCGTCTATACAGTTCGTTTTAGGCCACTCTGAGACAATTTTCACTTTCAAGCATTTGTCCAAAAGCTTCATCCAAACTTTTAAGTACTGCATAGTGTTTTATCATGTTGTTAAAGACACTTTGACTGCATCAACTGCCTTTGGAGAGAGCGGAGCGCACCGCTGGGTTGTTCTTCACATTACATTTCCAGTAGTTGAGAACAGCCTCTCTGCTGTAAGTTAAGTTCTGGGGAAAGCCAGTGTTATCCAACTGTAAATAAGAAATGAAATGATGAAACTGTCCAAGTTATTGTAGTTTTGTAAACGCTGCAGTCAGTTGATCAGCTGCTCGTTTGTTCGTGCTCCGCTCCTTTCTGGATAGCTATTCTCTGGGTGATGGGTTACATTATCCCAGCATCCTCAAAATACTTCACTTTCCTCACGCAAAGCTAATCAACTTATTCAAAATGCACCCTAACATTTTTACACTGTGCTCTTCAGTATTGGCAATGATGTACAAAAATCAATTTTTGGTATTTTTTATGTGAACTGATTCCCTCTCATCCCTATTGAACACGAGGACAGGTCATGACTACGACACTCTCACAAGAGTAAATGCAGCTGGTGGAGCTGATGGCGGTCCAAGGAGGCCACATCATTAAGGGTAATTGACAGACCTAAAGCTGTAATTTCATCCCCACAGTGAGGACAAGAGAAGGTAAATGAACGCCAGAGTTTGCAGAGTCAACATCTCTCAAGCCACAGAGAGAGAGAGAGAGAGAGAGAGAGAGAGAGAGAGAGAGAGAGAGAAGGAAAATAAGATACACAGAGTGACAGCATAGGAAAAAACAGGAAAACAGAGAGAAGGACTAAAATATTTTTCACCCCAGACGCAAATATCTGTGCAGATTATTTGTGCATTCAGTGCCAGTACAAAGTTTTCACCCCCATTTCATGTTTCATCGTTTTGCTAAACTGAATCCGAGTGGAAGCAATTAGGCCTTTTGGACACTGATCAACAGGAAAAAATCTCTTTAATATGTCAAAGTGAAAATCTTCCATCTGTTCTAAATTAAGTAGCAGACAGAGTGAGAGAACAGTGTGTGTCTACCAATGATCTTATTAAATTATGGGATAAAAATAAGAACCTAGCCTAGCCAACGTAGCCCCAGCACAGAGCCAAACACTGCTCAGGGTACGTCACTGTATTTACTAAATGGGAGACTCTGTTTCTTGTAGTGTTTTATAGTGTTTCCTTTCAGTATGAAATGAGATCAAAGAATGTAGAAAACTGGTAGCTGTTTGAAAAGCTTGCATGTAAAAATGCTTCTGATGTGAGATAAGCTAAACATGATTAATAATGATGTAGGTTAATGACAGAGATAAAAGGTGCTACAGTTGGGCTTTTAGGAAACCAGTAATTCTTTCGATATGTCGATGTCAATAATGTTAACAATGTGTTATAGATTCCTGTAGTTTGGCAATCCACTTCTGAGCTTTAAAGGAGGCAGAAAATAAGCAAACAAGTACCAGCAATACACATGTAAACCAATTTAGGTAGACAAAGACAAGATGTAGATCAAATTTGTCCAGTGTATTTATTCTTTTATCTTAAGTGTAATAGAAATTGGTTCATGATCATTTTGGCATATTTCTATTTTCTCTGCTCGCCACGAGCGAATCTGGCGAGAAAACACACCGATAATCTATTATTAACAATATAAATGATAAAAACAATCTGATTGTGAAATGAAACGATGAAATATTCATCTTGCTCGCCAACCCTTTTGATTCTCCTGCCCCTCCTCCCTGCTGTTCTCCTGGAGTTTCAAATCCCCCAATTTTTCCCTCTAGATGATGAAATATCAAAATCTGACCATCATTCAAATGGTGACACTGCTGTTTGTGGTTGTGTTTTTTAAATTTACGTACTTATTCCACATATTTGTCAGTTGCGTCTAAACAGAGAGCAAGAGAGACGAGCAGACACACACAGGCAGAAGAGCAGCTCCCCCCCCAGATCATCACACAAGACGTTGGTCCATTTAAGTTCATCAATTCGGGAGAAAAGACGCCCGGCTTATTCAGGAACACATACAAAGCTTTACATTATAAAGGATATTATAAAGATCAGCTCTACGTGTGATTGGAAAAAGAGCAGAGAAGCAGAATCGCTGGTTCACCGGCTCAGAGAAATTAGCTCCTGCTGTGAAATCAGGCTACTGACTAAAGCGAAAACTGACCCTCCGCCTCCCGAGACTGTTGATGATTAAACTAATGAGATACACATTAATATACATGTGTATAATGGAAATGTAATATAATAGATCCGACATTGTTGTTTACTGATATCCCAGAACATCCATTCAAAAAGAAAAACAGAGTGCTCAGGCCTTGCTGTGGAAATGCAGCGTAAGAGAATGAGAGAGACTGAAGGGAGGGTGTATGGGTAGAAACTGCTGTGTACATGTAGGCAGCGCTGCTATATTTAGAAGGATCAGGCATGCAGCGCTGCCCATCACTGGCCGTTCACAGCTATTAGGGCCACAGACTCAGGACGTGACCCAAGTGCAATAGTCTGTTAGAGGAAGAGGGGAGGAAGCCGATTGACCCGCTCTGTTTACTTCCTGTCCCTGTTGACAAGTCCTCGCCAACAAATGAACACTTGACGTCTGAGCAGCTTCAGCGATACGGTGGCTACAAACACGCTGCTGCTCATGGACAAAAGGAAATATTCATATCTGGGTCTTTAATTTAAGACAGCAAATGTGGGTTTGTGGCAAGTTGCTCAAGACACCTAATTATGTGGAACAGTGAAAAATTACCATTGAATTGTCCTAAAACATAAAGTGACATCTTCAATTTCAAATTTTGTTTAACAGCCAAAAACCCAAAGAAATTCTATTTACTATCAAAAAAGCAGCAAAGCCTCAAATTTAGAAGCTGGAACAAACTAATGTTCTGCATTTTTGATTGAAAAATCGATTATCAAAACTGCTGATTAATTTAACTGATCGTTTCAGCTCCAGTTTCCAGCACACATGTATTCTTCCCCAAATACAAAGGAGAACATGTCACTGTTCCTTAAATTAGACTTGAGGACCAAAAGCGTCTTAAGTGTCATGACATTAATTTGAAAACAACTCCTACATCACAATAGACAAAGTTCGAGACTGAAGCAAATTAATATGAAACTTATTGTAAGCAAAACCCAATGTTTAAGTCAGGTGAAGCACTATTACGATTACACAGGGCATATTTAGAGCTGCAAATAACAAATGTTTTCATCATCAATAAATTTATAAAATGTCAGAAAATAGTGAAAAATGTTCATCCCAAGTTACCAGACCACAACGAGTCCTCTTCAAATTGCTAGCTTTGTTTGACCAACAGTCCAAAACCAAAAAATATTCAATTTGGAAAGACATAAAACAAGAAACACAACACATCCTCACATCTGAAAAGCTGGAACGAGTGAAAGTTTGACACTTTTGGTTGATAAATAACTTAAATTATTTATTATTGAAATAATTGGTGAGCAATTTCTGTTCATTTTGAAGACATATTTTCCCAGTTGACCTGGCACAATCAATAATTGTGAACAATTAATTTTCTTGCAAAACAATTTCCCAGAGACTACCAGTTGTAGAACAACTTGTGCAACACAATTTTTCCAATTCAGATACTGCAGTACACGTTCTACTTTTAGTCCTCCAAGCAACACTACGGGCAAGATGATCAGGAGAAGCACTGAGGCGGATGAAAAGCCTTGACACAGCAGTTAACTCAAGGCACATCAGGACTTGGATTCAGCCATCATCAGTCACCAAAATCTGTTGTCCCCTCCACACCCAACCTCCGTCTCCTGCATCCCTTCCCCCGCACCCTCAGACTGACCACAGCACTGCAGCTGTAGTCTGCCGCCGCCGTGACCATACAGAACTACAACACTCAGGATTTGGCACATACTCCAATTACAAATGCCCTGAGGTTAAAGAAAATTATGCCATGACATGATCAAAGCTAGATTCCCAAATGTGATTACAATGACTGGTTCTTTGTGCAACATCTACAACATGTTTAACATCAATGGGAAAATGACTTCCACAGAGTCGCTGTGAACTGCTCAGGTGTCCACCAGGATGAACAAAGTGCTACAATCGTAGACGGTGGCATTATTGGGTTCCTTGGATGTGTGCGATAGTTAAGGCTCATTTCATGGACTGTCACTGACAGAATAAAAATGTATGCTGTGGCTCGACTAAAATATTTTAGATTTCCTGTATTCTTCATAACTGATAGTTCCAATCTGATTATCAGCAGCTTCAAGTCATATAGTTAATTTTCAGTTGGATAAACCATATTTGGCAGTTTAACATCTTAAAACATTCAGGCAGGATGTAAGCACCTGGTGGGCAGAGCTGTGAAAAGTTCAGTAAAGAGTAAAGAGGGAAAAGGGCGATGTTCACATGAACACTGACTTGTCTCTCGTGAACACCTTCCCCCAATGCGTTAAATCACACATGTAACTAACTTTAGATTTGATCTCTACAAGTTAGCATGATTTTAACTTTAAAACATCCACTGGATATTCAGAGAGACATAAATCTGGAACAAACTGCCAACATTCAAGACAAACTTCCAACTACCATTTTCCAGCAAACTCAGGTGTGTATTTACGATCCTAGCCTCACCGGCACGGGCTCATACAGGATGCTGGCTGGTTAACTGATGATGCAGAGCCGGGCCTGTCGGCAGCGAGCCCACACAGCTCGGCCCAGACTCTAGACCTGTTCCAGCCTCCGCTCCTCTTCAGCAGATCGTCGCTAAACTCAGAGAGGCAGCCCTACCTGAGGTGCTCCGGCAGTTGCCATGGCAACTAGGGCAGACAATACCGCCGAGTAGCCATTCGACAACAGAAGGTAGAGCGTTCATTCTCCCCGTCTCCTGTGCTTCTATTCACTGGTGGTAAAGAAAGGTGCCCTTCACAGCAGCACTGGGATCAGATTTCAGATTCCCACACCAGGAGGAATTAGATATGTGTCGCTACTGTATCTGACCTGTAATCTGTTCCACGTCTGTGTGACCAGGAGTAACGGGATGTGGATGGCTTGTTGAGTGGCAACAGTTTCTAGAAAGTTTGTTGTGAAACAGGAATCGCATGCCAGGTCATCAACAACGGCGCCATGGTCGCCACGTTCCTCCTTCACACGGGGCAGGAAGGCAGCAAAGTTCAACGGTCGTGACTCATTCCAGGGAACACGTTCTTTTCAGGGAACAACTAGCCTATATGTGTCTGTCAACAAGTGCTGCTGACAGTGGGCCTGTTTGTATTTATGATGGTTTCACTTAGCTGGGAGAAGCTATATAACATCTCTTTTCTCCTTTAGACTTCAAATAATCAAGATCACGAGTACAATTAAGGAAACACTTTGGGCTATTAATCCATTTGTTGAGGCAGAATATTAACCAGCAACTATTTTGATAACGGATAACTGGTTTCGTTAAAAGATATCAGACCACAGAGGTTCCAGTTGCCTTTTCTTGTCATATGACTGTAAACAGAATATCTTTGGGTTTTAAGGCTATTGGGTGAATAAAGGAAGCAATGTGAGTGCATCATCTTGGGCTATGGGAATTTAAAATGGGCATTTATCACTATTTTCTGACATTTTATTAAAAAAATGATTAATCAACCAACTAAGAAGATAATTAACAAATCAACCAACAATGAAAATAATCTCTATTAGAGATGCACAGATCCAATACCACAGGCCAGTATCTGTGTCGATACTGACCTAATTAAGAGGATCGGGTAGTTATTAAATACAGTTTCAGTGTTAATGTCATTATAAAATTCTATTTTTGAACTATCAGTTACATTCAGTCACGGTGAGCCACCAACTCAGTTTTTAGCACCACAGTAATCATGCTATCTTACATTATAATGATTTCAATGACTTCCACTCAAGTAAGGCATCGGCTACAGAGTTTCTATCCAGGAAGAGGAGGACACTGCTATTGGAAGAGCAGATATGAGGACTGGAAGTATGAGAATCAGTGCTGGGAGAGGAAAGGTTGGATCAGTGCATCTCTAAGTGTAATTTCTTCCATTTCACCCAGTTTTCAATGAAATATTAAAACATTTATGTGACTAATGTCACCCGAGGACACCACAGTCAACATTATCAAGATGATTTCTCACACAAAGCAGGAAAGAAATTCTAATTATGACTGATTGGGCATCCTGAAGCGCTGAAAATTGTTGCCACCACCAAAAACTAATGAAAAGCGGTATCTTTAAAAAAAACCTCTCCATTTGTTTCATACCTGCCATCAGTCTCCAGCAGAGGAAACAAGTTTAAAGAAATCTTTCTCTAACTGATTAGTGGCCAGTGTGCATTGTAAATGTATTTTTATCTAAATCAAATGGCCCACAAATGAAGTTCTTACCCTGCTATCTGCTGTCCACAGCAGCAAGATGAATCCAAAATCCCTGCAGATTTTCATATTAGGACTTCTAGGTGATGACTGTTTATCTGCCAAAGTGGCTGGCAGACCAACCGAACAGCTAAACCTCACCTGCATTCGGCCGGTGGTTTCTACTCTCCCACACTGAATCAGTCCTTACTGTCCTTGTAGTGCAGCAGGTATGACCGAAACTCAGGAACCACAGTGTGTCCACCTCAGAGATAAGTGTTTGAGAGATTTGCTGAATGGGAAGGATGCAGGGAGTGGTGGAGGAGGGGGGAGAGAGAGAGAGAGAGAGAGAGAGAGAGAGAGAGAGAGAGAGAGAGAGACAGGAAGAAAGAGGGAGAGCACTGCTCGTGGGAAAAAAAGCCTCAGCCTGGTCAATCTGATTACCTGGTCACTGTGTGTCCTGGCCAGACTCAACAGCCTAATAGCCTACATTTAAAACACAAACAATGCAAACCACAGAAAAACACATGTAAGAACCTGCCATCACTTCTGGATTTTCACAGAGCAAAGTGAGAAAACAGAAACATGTCTATTACTTTGATTTCAGGATTTGATATTCTTCCTGAAATCTGACTTTTGGTGCCAAAACAAAAACATCAAACTCTGAGGGTGAGTCACAAAGAGCAATAAAGATTCAGCTGAATCTGAATCCCAGTGATGAGCACTTCTTGAACACTGACATGCTTGTAAAGTGTGTGAGTGAGTGAGTGAGTGAGTGTGAGTGTGAGTGTGAGTGTGTGTGTGTGTGGTTGTGTGAGTGCACGCAAACCGATCATGTGCCGGGTTAGGCAGCGAGGGAGGACATTTCATTAGCGTAAGCAGCTTTTGATTTCTGTAGCTCTGCTCAGCATTCAGAAGAGCAGCCAAGCAGAGACTCACAGCCCTTTGGATTGACTTTACAATCACTGCCCTCAGCGCTGTCACTTCACAGCACCTTGTACATATTAAGCAGACAGACCTGGATGGGTCAGGCCGGGTAAAGGAGAAGAAGAGGGCACTAAGCCTCATGACTGACATGACTTTAAATCTTGATTTTGTTAAGAGCAAAGTGATTTCCCTCGATGTTTTTAATAAAATATCAAAAAGCACATTGTTTCTAATGACACCAGCATGTTTACACAGTCCAGATTTGCCAATAGTTCTGCCCTAGAAGGAGCACTAGTCATTTTACACCGCCAGACATGGAATGCAGACTGATTTCAGTCGTGCATGCCAGCACGATGTTGAGCAGAGAAAGCATCAATCTACTAAAATCAGCATGTGTGAGTGAGCTGTTGTGAAAGAGCATATCAGGTGCAACATGTGCTGCATGAGGGATAAACATCACTGAACACTACAACATTAACAACATCCGAATCTCCCCTCTGGAAGATCAATAAAGGATTATCTTTAGACAAGTTAGACAACTAACTTTGTATTATTTGACTGAACATACATATTTCTCCTTAAACTGACAAATTCCACAAGACATAATAAAGCAGATGTAAGTATGAAGATATGTTTTCTTTGCTGTCTTTTGACACTGGGCCTAAGTCTCTAAATAACCATGTATGCATGTATGTAGGTCTGCAGCTGTTTTATCACAGTATACATGCACAATTATAATCTACAGTAGATGTCCTTTACCACTCCAAATACCAGCATACACCCACCCTATGGTCTGTATGAACACATACGGATCCTCCCACTCAAACAGGTTGATTCTGAGGGGATAAGATGTGTCTATACATGTAGGTACAACTAAGCCTCATTGCTCAACATAAACACTGGAAGAAAACCGTAGCCCTGTTATAAATAAACAACTTAAAAATTCAGCTGATATGGTCACAAAGAAAAAAATAGGATTTGTCAAGGCCTGCAAGCTAACAATATTAACACAATTCACATTTAATCCCAATAAATGTAGTCCATGAAAAGCACTAACCAATTTCTTTACATGAATTTTCCTCTGATTGCTGGTATTATAATAGGAATGGATGGCTCTATCAACATAGTATCAGGCTACAGCCACTTTGAAAAAAGCAATATCACACAGGTCTAGTACGATTTTATTAGACTATTTGACTGCATTAAAAATTGTAAGCCGTTTATTATGTCACTTTAAAACTGAAGGAGCGTGCTATCTGAACTGTCAAGTCGAGTAACCAACAACATCTTCTTTCAACAGAGGGGTCATGATTATTCCAGGAAAACAAAAATCCAATCCATCTAATCCAAGGAAGATGTTTCCCAACATCAACATCGTCAGGCCTGAAAATGAGTATGTTAATTTACCAGTGCTCTTTTCTGCTCTTCCTTGGAGTGTGGGAGGCCTGGGTCAAGTTCAGAACAATCAAATCTTCCATAAATGCATATTTATAGAAGTTGAAAAGGAAGTACTGCATCTCTGAGCAAACAGAGGACACACTATTGATTAAAAACTACAAAGATAAAACATTATTTAATGTGTTTGCATCGTTTCTGCACCTTGTCAACTAAAACACTCACAACTTTTCAACGACCATTAATGTTAATGATTAACAAACCTTCCCCAGGAAAAAGTAATAAACGAGAACTTAAAATTAACAAGCAGGTATGTAAAACTATTTGCTTTCCATTAATAATCAAGGAGAAAGAGCCAGTCAGCACATAACAACATGTTCCTCCAGCAGAGGCATCTTAAGCATCCAGTCCCATCAGAAACTTGTCCTCATTTATTTTTCCTATTTTCCAAACATCTCCAGGCCCAGGAAGTGGCGACGACCAGGTCTGATCCAGGTCTGATCCAGGAGTGTGGGAGTCCTGTGTCAGGTTCAAATCACTATCCTTCACTCCAAAGAGGCCCGATCTGCTCTGTTTAACGAGCTGTAGCAGCCTCGGCTAAATAAAGACACAGTAATCATCCCATAAAATGCGACGAGGTCGTTCATTCACCGCTTTTGAAAATATCTGTAGAGATTATCCTGAGCTGCGATCGGTGTCAGACGCTGCTACGCAATGCCGCTAGCTATCGTTAGCTTCTCGGGCTAAATTAGCCAGTTAGCCTGGCTGCCTGGCGCTGGGTGGACGAGCTTTAAATCAAATTACAACCTCTATTAATAATTCAATTAGCTACAGATGTGGTGTTTGGGGTGTATTTAAGATAGCTGCCGTGTTGGCCGAGCTCACGGCGGCGGCCCGGACAGACGAGCTGCCCGTGTTGTTGGTGTAAAATGGCAGCCTAGCTTCTCGGGCTGCTCAATAATGAGTCAGGAAAACAGTTCGCTTAGCATTAGCCTGCTAGCTCCTGGCTAGATTGATTGTCATGAGAAAATAGCGCCACCAGCTTACGTTCACAACCCTGAGGCGTCTTCTTACCATTTTAAGGCCGTCGCTGTCGCCGTACAATCGCCGTATGTGTGGATTTTCGAGCCCAAACGCCGTCTCCTCCGCCGTCTTTCGCCTCTCTCTGTGTGTTTGCTGTCTATTGCTAACTGCGACCGCTCGGCTCCGTTCGCACAAAGATCCGCTCAGCAGCCACGGAATCACGCCGCCTTCACGGCTGTCGGAAATATGAGTGTTACGACAAAAGTACACGCACAAGCGAATGAAGAAATAAAGAGAATTAGTCAAAGTGGAAAGTTAGAGTTTTAAATTTGGGTATTCAAAATAGTTTTTCTGTTCATTCACAGAACAGAAAAACATATGTTACAGAGATTCAGTATATTATATCAGAGGTCTATGTCAGTAACAATGAGAATTAAAATATGTAATTAATGACAGTGATAAAACATATTACAAATGACATAAACCCATTACACGGGGTTAACATACAGAACACATCATCAAAACATTTAAAACTTTTAGAAGCTGTACAGTTTTTGTTTCAAGCTTCGATACAACTTCACTGTGTTTCTGTTTGAAAACACAGAACTTTGCAAGTACTTTTTCAAAACGAGACAGAACAATAATTCAGTTCATTTTTTGTAGTTTTCATTGACAGACAGATTACATCACAAAACAAACAACATACCATCAAGTTTATCAAGTATTAAATGTCTCAAATCATTCCATTTCTCCAGAAAATCATAAGTTTTTCCAGCTGTTCCTAACATGTTGCTTCATGTGTACAAGAACTTGGTTTATGTTGATCAAGAAATGAAGGTTTTTATTCCTCTTTATTCAACACTAATTCTCAAACTAATCTCTACTTTTTCTGTGGAGATCTCAGTTGTTTTGTTTAGTGGCTAAGGTGGAGGATCGTGAAACTTAAAAAGTGAATGATTAGATTACACATCTCAGACACTTAAAGTAAATCATTAGATTCATTGTATGCTGACTGAGTCATAAAATAACAAGAAGGCCTGCTCGACACTGAAACGTCGGAGCTGATGAGGATCCCTCGAATGCAGCATTAGCGTCACAGAATGGCGCCTCTATTGGACTACAAATATGGCTGCACAAAACAATTGCCCCTGCTTCAACTACAGATATTGCAATATCTCGTACGCATGCGCATTTGGCTGTTTCAGTCACCTAATATGACATTTTAATTATGCATTGGCCGAGACAGACGCACGAGGCTGACATTTATCTCCCTGTCTTTAATCTGTGTGTGTGTTTGATGCAAAGACTCTGAAGCGCAACATCAGAATCATGTGAGAGAAAACAAAAAGATTTTTTCCTGCAACAGTCCAAATGTTCATGACGTCAGACTGTGACCTCATCTTACTGCTAAAATATTTAACTTCCATGCACTGATTATAATATTGATCATTTTTATAATGTCTTATTCTCAGAGGGAACCAAATGTTGTCCAAACACACCTCAGTCATCATTTACACCATCAGCTGTCTGGTCATCACCACCCTCCCACCCCGAGCACCTTCACTGCCTCTCAAACAGGCAGAAAACGACCCCTGTTGGTGGATGTGAAAACGACACACACACACACATCAGAACAATGAAGTGGTTTAAATTCGTTTCCTGGATAATCACCTTCATCTTAAACTGTAATCACTTTAAACACAACCTCACATACTTTAAAGAGAAACAATGGTGATATTCTATATTTTTCTTATCGTCAACAAATCCCATGAAAACACCAAAAATACAGTGAATGTGTCTCCTAACAAGTGTTGTGTCTGTCTCTCAGTCTGATCTGTCTTCGTCCTCTGTGTCCATTAAACCTCATCACTGAGCCTCACTGTTGTTCCTTCATCACCATGAACTCACACACTGTAGTTTATCTGGACTCAATCCCACAAACTCCGTCCTGCTGCCACAAAGACTCACCAGAGACCAAATGTGGATTCATCCGCCGCTGAAAATAGTCCCCAACACATGAACTGTTTCCTCTTTGCTTAGGAATGTTTGCTAAAAGCCAAAATGCCCCAGCTATTTGGGGAAATTACTGACATGAGTCACAGGTTTTAAGATGTTTTTAATGACGCTTACTGATTCGGCGTCTCTGAAACATTGTGACGCTTCAGAGTCCAAACAAAAGTATGATCACCTTTTATTTTCAGCTTTGACCTTTGAGTCTTGACCTTGTGTGTCACAGGTAAAATCTTAAAATCAATCCTAAAATTGACAGGGAGCCCAGGGAAAAGTCTCACTGCAGAAGACTCGGATGACCTCAAAATCTTTAAACTCAAGTAGAGGTCTGATTTTTGCCGTGTTCCTTCAGAACAGGTGAAAAAGTGCTGAGAGTTTACAACAGGTACAGACACATGACGTCACCTTACATCCCTGCCAGTCATCTGTTATGCATGCCTTATGTAAGAATGGCGTGACACGTTTACAGACACGCCCTGAATAAGGTAGAGGAGTGGAAGTTTTCCATGAGCAAAGCAAAACATTTAGACTACTACAGGTGGTTTTTGTGTTCTAATCATTTATTTTACAAAGTAAATCAAATGTTGGTACCATTTTCTAAAAATGCTTTCTAGGATTTGAGTCCATTTGTAATGTCTTCTAGAGTTGAGAGGAAATGTTTTTGTAATTTGGGTGAACTAACACTTGAAACTGTATGGTTTGTACATGACATACATATTATATACAAAATACACAACACATGACATTCTGAACAACTACATGCAAAACATAAAGTAGAACTCTGTATGAAATCTTCATAAATGGCTCCACAGCGAGGTCAGAATCAGTGTCTTGCTTTGTATGCAAATACTTTAATGAGTACAGTTTTCTAACCATGTTCCATTGAAGTTTTGTGTTTAAATATGTGACATGAATCCAGCTGAAAACCATGTGAGCTGTGAGTTCAACAGCTACAGAGCGGAGTTGAGCTGCCGGCTGAGACGGGAGGAGAGAGGACGCTCAGCTTTTCAGGACGGGTGTTTGCTCCATCGCCTGCGTCTTCATCTGAAACAACAACAAGGCAAATACACGCTACGAATTATTTTGGCGTGAAAGTGTTTATGGGATGAATGCACATGCACACATTTGCATTAAGACATTTAAAAGTCAAAACTCATTGAACTCTGACACCTCGGTAATAACTGCTGTAGACCATGTTTGAGGTGATTGGCAGCCTTCTTTTAATATATATCAGGCATTATTAGTGTTTCTAAAGACAAAGATATTATATATCCCATAAAAACATTTGCCACAGGTCAAAATCTGACTTTGGTTCTCCAGTCAAACATTTTCTGCTTCTCTTTTCCTGAGGAGCATGAACATGTCGAAAGCAACTGTTTCCGCCTTCGACTGTATTATTTGCACTACTTGCCGTCACCAGACACTGAGAACGTTTTAGCTCCGGTTGCATGAACAGCCATTTCTCAATGAGGTCATAATCATAGGATACATGTGTTATCATTAGAACAGTTATGTGAATGGGTTTTATGTCTTTTTAACTTATTGTCGTGTTGTTTAAAACTGCACTGCATTCTGGATCTTGGACACATTCATCTGCTGTGGCTTGTAAGCCAATGTAGGCTCAATATCTGAACTATTGTGGTTATAACAAATATCAAAATATTTGATGTAGCGCTCATGAAATATCAGCTAAATGCTAAAAGAAAGTCAATTAGTTATAAGTTGTCAGACCGGTTTCTGTTTCCTCTTTGCTTGCATCATTTCCTGCTGCTGCTTCAACCGGACTTCCTCCAGACTCATACAGCCACCTGTCAACACGCACACACCCACACCCACACACACACACACACAGACACACCTGTGCAGTTAATGGATTAAAGTAAACATATTAAACATGAAACGTGTGCGTGTGTGTGTCCATCTCACCAACACTGCTGGGGTTAATGGAGACATAGGTCATTGCTCTACTCAGCCGAAGTTCCTCTAAAGCAGCGAGCTCCGCCTCCGCCTCTGCTCAACCAATCACACGTCACATAACAATTAACCCAACGTGGAAAACAGGGATATAAATCCTATTTGACTGACATGCCACCGATGAAACATGAGCATGATGACTCACTTCTCTGCATCTCCCTTCTTTTCTTGGGGTTCGGCGAGATGACAGTGAAAGCTTTGTGACTGAAACAGAAAAACACACTCTGGTTTTATTCTCTGAGCTGTAACACACGAACATTTCAGGCCTTCAGTCGATGGTCCACCAGTTCAGGGTGACACAGGGAGCAAGTCGGCGTCGGGAATGAGTCCAGTTGGTTGGTTCTTTTGGACATTTCTGCTCTCCAGACCTCAGTTAAGTTGGTGAGTAAAATGTTTTCATAAGTGAAAGAACCAACAACTAAAAAAATGATTGTAAAAAAAACAGAACATGCAGAGAATTAAGTTAATATACAGACACATTAGTCTTTCCAGTGAAAGTGATCATGCACCAGATGGAGATCATCAGTTTAGTTCAGTGGCAGTGAGCTCATCTGGATGATAAATCTGAAAGCCAAGAACAAATATAAAAATAAAAATATCTCAAATCTCCGTTGTTCTAGTTGTTGAATTAATTAATGGCCTTAGCTTTTATGTTGACGAAGACAAAACGCTGATTAATTTAGACTCAGTTCAGTTCCCAACCTCGGGGCCCCAAAATCTGAGGGCTCACTTGATGATTGAGGGAATAAGAAAGAAAAGGAATATTTATTTTGGGTCATATTTCTGTTATATATTCACATCTTCAGTCACCTAAAAATACAAGATCTGGGTTGGAGGCAAAAAGATGGACACACAGACTTTGTCATCTAAAAATGATCGAACACAGCACATGTGGCCCCTGGTCAAGTGAGCTTCAAATAGACAAACAAAGCCTCTTGTTTGTGGATGTTTTCAGTGACGTGCAGGTTTGCAGCAGTTCACCTGCACGTCTGTCCTGACAGTGGGTGGTAAAGCGTGTGGGATTAATCCACGGCAACAGATGGTCACAGACAGCAGCAGGAAGACGGACACTTCAGGACAGTCTGAAGCAAGAGCTCCCAAATGTTTTCACCTCCAGTTTGAGTTTAAATTCAGACGAGAAGATCTGTTGTGTGTTTGTCTCTTTTCACTTTGAACTAATGCAACAGAAATGATGTGAAAATAATAATTTAAGAGATACTGAATATTATAAGAATTCAGGGTTTAATGTGCAACAGTTCCACTAATCTGTGCTGAGATTTCACTTCAGGACTTCCAGGTGAACTTGAGCAGCTGTCAAGCCGTTTAAAGACAAGATCACCTGCATAATATGAAAAGTAAAAGTCAAATATTTGTGTGTTTCCAGCCATAAAAGATGTTTCTGTGTGACATCATGGTGCAAAAACAGACTAAGATGGATTTTATTCTTAAGATTTTATACTTGATGAGATCATTCATGTGGCCTCAAATGCTCAATGCAAATAAGCAACCTACACATAACAAACAGTATTCAGTGATTATTTGGCTCATCTAACGACCCCCAGAGGGCGCTGCTGAGCCAGTCCTGACAACCTGCATTATACTTTATGTGATAATACACTTTAAAGTTGTATGTTTTTCATGCTAAGATTAAACCAATATTCTGAGTTTTCACTGGAATTTTCTGATCACTACAGAATCAAAACCAGCACACCTACAGGACATGTGAGGACACTGAGGACAGGTGTCATGTCTCCTGTCTCACCTGTGACTGGCAGGTTTTGTCTCAGGCCTGATCTTCGTATTGTCCTGGTGAACAGCAGCACGTGTCACAGAGCTGCTGGTCTTCTTACAGTCCGGGTTGGTCCTGGTCCTGGTGCTGGTCCTGGGGGCGGTGGAGCTGGACCTGGTCCTCCTCTCACACCTGTCCACCTGCGGACACCTGGAGCAGCTCGCCGCGCGGCTCTGACGCACAGCAGGCACCTGGAGGTCGGCTCGCGCCCCGCTCACCTGCCTCACCTGTCTCACCTGTCTCACCTTCACCTGCTCGGCTCTCTCCACCGGTTTTGGCTTGATGACCTTTGTGGCTGGCATTTTTATTTCAAGGTGAGGCTTCAGTGCGCGGCCTCAGTTTGTGGAGGAGACCCTTCATCTTCTGCAAGTTCCTGGATCAAAAGACAAGAAGTTCACATCTCAACTTTTCCTCTTCATGGTTTGTTTCCATGGAGCTTTCGCCCCAACCCCTGAACGGTCAAGTCACACAGGAGAGCACGCGAGAGCTGGTTTTAACCTTCAAAATAAAAGCCAAAACACCTGAAAAGCTTCATGACCAGAATAAAAGGAAACAAAGAATTCAGAGTCAGTGCCAGAGTTCATTTCGAGATACCATCATTGACATCAGGGATTCTTCAGGACTGCAGAAGTCCAGCAGCACCCATCAAAACCAGCCCTGACAATAAACTGGCTTCAAGCTGTTAATTAGTTAGTCATTGTGGAGCATATCAGAAAATGAATCTGCAACAACCCCAAAATGCCAAAAACTCACTGATGTCAGCTTCTCACATCTGAACATTTTCTGGTTTTCCTCATTCTCTAATATGATAATAAGAACATAGACAACACAAGCAGATTATTAATACATGCTTCATAAAATCATATCTTTCACTTTACTCTGTTTTTAGCCTAAATGATTAATCAGGAAAATTGTAGTAGTTAGTAAATAATTGTTAGTTGCAGCAACACATTTCTACATTTCTGTACCTCCAAAAACGGGTTCAGGGTAAATCAACAATGATGCTGATCCTGTTCCTCAACCATGAAAACATAGTGCAGATGTGCAGGAAACCACCCCCTGTCCTCCAGGGCCTCCCTGCACGTGTCACCATGTTGTTGTGTTGTGACTATTTTATGTCCTCTTTTCTGTGATTAAGTGTTGATTAATCTTATATATGAAAACACCTCACTTTATTTTGAAGGCAGCCACCTGGTTTCCGGTGTGATCTGACTGCCTGTGTTGACTTGATGCAGCTGCAGATTAAAGCCAGTGACGCAGCACAGTATTTGTTGTCAGTGGGTGTTCGAGGCTCACTCAGTCTGTCTGTATGTTCGAGGCTCATCCGATTACTGACAGACTCTGCAGCTCCACACTCTGTCACATCATCAACACACAAGACTGCATGTATATTTGTTTTCTTTGGTTTAGTAACACAAACACAGGAAAACAAACTATTCTAGAAGAGATTTAAAAAAATAATACAGAGAATATAATAAACTTTATTTTCAAAGTTACAAAATGCTGAAAAGGAATAAAAATCAAACCAGAAAAGCAAATTTAAAAAGGACAGAAAAAGAGAAATAAGTTACTGAGGACTTTTAAAATAAATGTGTGTCTGAGATGCAAATATCCACCAAATACTTGGAATATTATTGTGACACCACAGAGGATAATAAATATAAAGTCGCCTTGTATAAGGCTGCTATCAGTTGAATAAACAACCTAATTATATCATATTTACTGTGTAATGTTGTGGTGTTTGACATTAGCCTTTTTTATACTTAGTACTTCTAATATTCTCCATCACTAGTAAAAATATTGTACTTTTCAATCCACAGCATCTGACATCTATAGTGACTTTACAGGTCAAACTTTAAGGCCAGATATTTGATCACTTCATAAAACACACTGTTCCAGATGAAACAGCACATAAAGTAGTGGCAAGTAGCTCCACCTAGAGGCCACATACAACATTAACATGCTGCTCACATGTTAATGCATCAGTATTTACATTCAATTAATTTATTATAAGTTAATATAACAGTGAGGGAGTCTTTTACTTTGGATATATTTTACTGAACATTTCTAACATTATTACCAGCTCAGTATCCTGATGTCCAAATTAGACACTTATTAAAGCTTTAAAATTAACACACAATATATGTTTATTATATACTGTATGTGTATTTGAATAATGCACGTGTTGCTGAACTGAGGAGGAAAGTAACGAAGTACTTTTACATTTTTACTTGAGCATTTTCATTTCATCCAACTTTATACTTTATTCTGTTGCACTTTTCCTCGAGTTAAGATTTCATGTCTGTAAGCTGAGATGGATTTCAATTTAAAAGCATGTAGATGAACAAGTTACAGGTGAATGCATCTGTTATAACCATTGAACGAGGCTCTGATGATGATGCCTGGTGATGAAGACTGTGCTGGAGGAGCTGATGGATCAGTCTCTGCAGCCTGGCTGTGCTGTGGCTCTCTGCGGTCCTCCTGAGCTCTGAGTGGTGCTGTCTCTCCTCTGCCCTCCTCTTCAAACCTGCCTTCCATTGCCCTCCTCCAGCGGCGGACAGAGCAGGCCCCTCGCAGCCGCTGCACGGTGGCCCCGAGCCGGGCCGATTCCCCGCGCAGACCCCGGCAGGTGTGTCGCTCCCCCGGCGGGCGGAGGGCACCCAAACCCGGCTGGATGCTGGTTTCTCCCGCGGAGCAGCTCCGGATGTGCTGAAAGCCCGACGCACACAGAAGCTCCCGCACATCCCAGCCCGGGCCTGCTTCGCTTTGCTTTGCTCTGCGGTGCAACTTTGCGTTTTTTTGCCTCCGCAGGGGCCAAAAAGGCGACAGGACGCAGGTGAGGCTGCAGATTCTCGCCGGCAGGGGGCGCGACAGCCGCTGCGCCAGCCAGACCAGGAAGTGAAGCTCCACACACACACACACACACACACACACACACGCCCATTGGAGCCTGTCGAGCCCTGCTGAAGGAGCCCGGATCCGTCCATCAGACAAGCCGGAGTCCAGAGACATGCGTCCACTGTCGGCCGGAGGACACCGGGACTGAGCGCAGGACCAGGCCGACCGCGGGGGGTAGGTGACCGGCCAGCTTCACGTGGACATGACGGCTCTGACTTCTGCTCTGTGAAGGCCTGTCTCCATCTTTTTTTTTTCTTCTCTTTTTTTTTTGATAGTCACATGCATGATCTCTGGCCTCCCTGTCACCGACCTGCACTCAGGCTCGTGGTGCATTCACTGTCCAGGTGAGCAGCTGCGGCCAGATGCTCACATCTGGCCGTCAGCGGCACCTGCCTGCGGGGGGAGGATGCGTGAGTCCAGGCTGCGGGCTGAGGCTCCGTTTACACCACAAAACCTGCTTCTGATCCGATTCGCACCGTCTCCACATGTCACTGCTGAGACATCGGGATTAAAAACGCATTCAGAAATTGATCATCAGGAAAATTGTTGCCAGATAATTTCTGTGCATCATCCAGTTCAGTTCATTGAGCATCTGCAGGCCAAATGTAAATGTTGTGTCCTGTCACGATCAACTGAGCAGGAGTTTTTGAAGACACTTAGTTTCATTCATGGACAGATATCCTCTGTGTTATGAGTCTGTAATTTCAGAATAATTTCCTAGAAAGTTTCCTGGAAAGAACAATCTGGTGCTAATTATTGACAAAACAGAGACAGAAACTTTAGTTGGCTGTGTTCAGTTTATAAGCAGCTGTTGATTCTGTTCTATTTCAATAAAACAGCAGAGAATAATTGAACTTTTCAATGTCAAAAGGTCCAATGATTCAAACAGTTTGGAGACTTTATTCGTGTGGTGGACTTTGTAAAATCCTGACTGGATGCACAGAAATAGTTTCTCATGATCGAAAAATTCACCGGTTCCACTTTGTCGAATGTGAGGATTTTCTGATTTTCTCCATCATGTCTGATAGTAAACAGAAGATCTTTGGGTTTTCGATTGTTTCTCAGACAAAAATAGACATTTAAAAGTTTGGGAACTTGTGATTGCTCTCATTTTATGGACCGAACCTGTCGATTCATTGTGAAAATACATTGATCAATAATAAAAGTATTTATCAGTTGCAGCCTTCATCGTTAGAATATTTGCACTAGTGACACCAGTTAGTCATGTTTATAATTCAGTATCTAAGAACATTAATTATTCCATGTTGTAGAAAATTAGTTTTATCACTTAATCTGCTGATTGAGGAAGAATAAGGAAACGCTCATCCTCACATTTGAGAAGCCAGGCTCAGACGATGTTTGCTGCTTCTCCTTGATAAGATCAAAACGGCTGCAGATGAATTTTCTGTGGATTGACTTGTTGTTTAAAGGACGAATCACTGCAGCTCTGAAAAACATTATTGACAAAAATTACATTACAGAACTTTAGGTCACAAATCAAACTCCCATTCAGACATTAGGAGGTAAAAAAATGAACCTACCATCATCATAAACTTTGCACTGACTGCTGCCATGGCTCTAGTCCAACGCACACGTCTCACGTTGATAGTAATGGTGTCATGTGTCTGTCAGTCTGCGCAGTGTTTCCCAAACAGCCAGTGAAGGTGCAGTCGCCGGTGTGGTTCAAGTTTTTACCTCTGACATCACTGACAGCTGGGATGAATGGTTCAGATGAAGCTGCTGTCTCATCATCGTGTCCTCAGAATGAACACATCCAATCCATCACTGTCCACCAAACGCACGCACAAAAACTAATATTGGTTTTGTTTTATCTTCGAGCCAACGGTCAGACGATATTTGTTTTAGTTACATTTGAGGATGTCTTATCTTTGCTCCTCGAAACAGCTGTACGATCATATTTAATTAGCTATTGAAGATAATAGCCTGATGGTCCTGCCTCTGACATGGACTTGTCCTCAGCCAGGATTAAAGTCCACCACCAAAAAAAGTTTCCTAAATGTTTGGATTATTTGACTTTGTCTCTATGTTGTCAATAATTAGCACCAGATTACATTGTTCTTCCCAGAAAACCTTTCAGGAAATATTGAAATTCCAAACCTTTAAATAGAGTGTTACTGTTTTATTTCCTGCCACACAGCTTGTCTCAGGTATCGCAGCTTTATCCGTTGGTGTCATGAGAACAACAGGCTCTTTTTTCCATCTTATGCTTGTATACTGTCAGAATCACTCTCACGAGTTTTAATGTCAACCTTGCTGTTCTCATGACCCCGACGAAGGAAGATAACTGAAGATATTTGCTGAGGTCAATGAAGCAACAAAGAGAGAAGATTCTAGTTTTGACATTTTGAACGTGGGTGCTTTCCTAAAGTTAGAAGTTTTAAACTGAGCTTGAAACAGCAGTTTTGCTGCTGTCTGGTTCACAGATAACAACGAGCTGAAACTCACTGTAAAGCTCTGTGAGGCCGAGGGAAGCCGCAGATTCAGGTTCTTCACTACCAGAAACCCCTTTTAACGCTGTCACATCGTTTTCACGTTCTCATTTGATAGATTGATCATAGCAGCTTTAACACATGTGAAGAAACTTCTATCAGAACACAATGACTGATGTGGTATTTTCCTGTTACAGTGTTCTAAAGTGTTGAAGGATGGACAAGGAGCTGGTTCGACAGAGCCAATCAGAACACGGCGAGGCCACCAATGGAACCAGCCCTTCCACCACCACGCCCGACTCCTCCACCCCTACAACCCCCACCCCTCCTCGGCTCACCCCCAACCCCATGCTCCTGGACTCCCCCGCGCCCACGCTGACGCCCACCACCTCCTCCCCTCCTCCCCCTCTCACCCCTGCTCCCTCCGTGTCTGCAGCCCACGGCCCAAAGCTGGCCACGGCAACAGCTGGCACGCCGTCTCCCCACATCCTCGTCCCCGCTCCCCCAAAACTCACCTCCACCGCAACCCCCGCCCTCCGCACGTACTCTCGCCCGATCCTCCCCTCCCCGACGGCCGTCTCCAAGACGTCTCCTACCACACAAACTTCCACCTCCTCCTCTCTTCTCCCTCCTTCCTCCTCCTCTTCCTCCTCCTCCTCCACTTCTTCTACTGTTGTAGCCAGCGCCACATCGTCCCTCCTCTCGTCCTCCTCCTCTTCTTCTGCAACGCACAGCAGCACCACCATATCAACCACGACCTCCACCAGCCTGACCAACGGGAACACAAGGCCTGTGTCAACGCCGACCTCCACACCAATCACGCCCTTTCACACACCAGCCAGTCCACCTGGCAGACAGGTAACACGCACACACGCACACGCACACACACACACACACACACACATACACACTGGTATATAACTCCCCGCTTCAGGACACACACTGACCTCCACATACTGCGACAGTGTAAGCACAGGTGTAATGCACTGCTTTGATGCAATAATAATACAAATGTTGTTGCACTTCACTTTTTACCATGTACTCAAAGCAGTAAGCTTCAGGAGCAGCAGCAAGTGGTGCAGAGATGTTTGTTGGATTTTTTGTTGTTGCAGATTTTAGTCAGTCCTAAATTGATGGTAGAATTGAACATCAGTCAAAGATATACAAGTACTGTTTGTAGTAAAGATGCAAATACAACATGGATTGTATTTTCTGTTATACTCCCATGATAGAAAGCACAGGGACCATGTTTATCAGTTTGTCTCTCTCAAACTATATTTATTTATCCATTGATTTATGAAACCACACTTACACCCTTGCTAATGCGAACCAGGCTCAAACTGCTGTTTACTGTACACACTGTATAGTACTAGTGGGTACTATGGAATTGGAAAACAGTACTGGTCTCTGTGTGAGTTTGTGAAAGGCATTCTGGGATATGACAGGTGTCCTGAATGAGACAGATTGAGGGAGAGGTTTTCAGCACAAAGTTGAACCACAACAACTTTTTGTTCAGTAACTCATGAACTCAAGATCAAAGACGATGTGTCACATTGATTCTGTCTTGAACGCCGTCTCTTTCAGTCACCGTCAGCAGCAGAGACTTTGTGCTGCCTATCAAACATCAATACTTTGTTGGCGTCAAACATCTTTTTACTTATTCTTTAATCACACAGTTCCAGATTTAAATCAGAATTCTGACAATTTTATAATGGATTTTTATCTATATTTATATGTAATATTTGTATGTATTTGTAAAACATTCATTTGAGAACTTTTGCTTCTTTCAGTGAAGACAATGAAAACATACAATATTCCTCAAAGCAAAGCATCAAAAGAAGAAGTATGATTTTGGAATAAGGGAACTAGTATCCAGAATTTCTGACGATAATGCCAACGTTGGCACGTGGTGTGTCGCTCAGATTAAAAACCTGCCTCCGCCTCTTAATCCTGTTCACTGCTGACCTTTCAGAGCATGTGTGAACTGCTGATTAAGAAGCTTAAACACATCAGGGTTTCCAGAGATACATTCACCATTGGCTCTTGTTGAATATAAGTTGAACTGTTATAAATTATCTCGGCGTGATGATGAAGTGCTGCTGTGTTGTGTACCGGCCGCACTTTGTCTGCGTCAGTTTGTCGTCTGAGCACACGTCAGATGTCTTTGTGAATAAACGTATGAACTGTGAGCACGTCCGGCCACACACACACACACACACACACACACACACACACACACACACACACACACACACACACGCGCTTCTCTGGGAAATGTACAAAATAATTCATTCTTGCTGTAAAGCTCTTCCTGATTTCCTTCCCTCCTCTCCTCCCTCCTCTCCTCCCTCCCTCCCTCCTCTCCTCCCTCCTCTCCTCCCTTTGTTCCAGGTATCACAGGCTCATCCTGTGGGCACACCTGGTCTTGTGCGAGCCAATCAGAGCCTCTCCCCTGTCAGGCAGAGGGTATCCCAGCAGACATTGCTCCTAGGGAAAGGTCTCAAAGGGTCTGGCCAAGACCAGGTGCTGCTTAGAGCGCAGATGGTAAACACAGATACACACACAAACCCACATTTACATAGATTTCTACGTCTAATCTGGTTCGCTGCTGTGAGCAACGTCCTGCACAGAAAACCAGTATTTAAATGAGATAGTAGCAGGGAGTTTGAGGTTCAGTGATACAGATTACAGACTCTGACAGTTGCACATCAGAGTATGATAATAATATTTGTTAATTAAATGTTCTGTGTATCAGGATAAAGCCGCACCTTAAAAATTGGTGTAATGATGATAATAGAGGAAGTGTAAGAACTCCCACTTTATTTTATTGCACTTCTTATACATAGAAGCATTTTTCAAAGTGCTTCACATAACAGGGTTAGAAAGAATGAAGCTAAACAGAAAACGACTAAAGATTTAAAGCTCCTTGTTATTGGTTTGCCAAGTTGCCCAAAATGACCAAGTACACCCAGAAACATTGAAGGGACAGTTCCCACGTCATAAACAGTGTCACAATATCAGCATCATGTCATGGTAAGTATCGTAATATCGCCCTTCCCGACAGAAAACATTAATCATACTGTTTCTGTGCAGCCTGCAAAACATCAGAAAGGACTTCAGCAAAAGACAAGTCTGAATGCTGCCTGTTAAAGGAACTGCCTTTTGTTATTCTCTATTTTATTGTCAATAAATCCCATGAAAAGAGTAAAATCAGCAATTACCTTTACTAACAGCTGTTGTTTGTGTATCACAGCCGGATTTATCACGAGTGAGCCTCACTGTCGCACGCTGCATGCTTATTGGATTTCATTATATTATACTTTTTTATATTAAGTAAAAAATATAGGTGCATTTAGGGTTGAACGATTCTTCAAAATTAAAATGAGCACATATTTAAGGTGTAAAAGAACAAACAAAAAGGGGACGTGAGGCCGCCGTTCTTGTCTGCCAGGCGTGACAGAATCAGATCACACATGTACGATGGAGGGAACAGCGATACCACAGTACACGAGCTGTCAGACAGTGACGGATATCCAACTCCCTTGAGCAGACAAAACATGTCCATTAAGCCGTCAGTCAAGCGGTGCTGAGTCCGATTTTAGTTTTGTTGGAGGGGGCTCAGATTCAGTCCTGTCAGACCGTGCTGAGGGCTGAGATGTATCAGCGTTTCTTTTCGCTCCGACAGTCTCTGTTTTTTCTGCCTGCATCTCCTGGGAAAGCCTGAAAGTCTGTTGTGTTTTTAATGTGTCTTAAATAACTGATTTTCCTATTCATTGCTTTTTTTCATCTGTTTTGCTGGTTTTGGTCTTTAATGGGATCTGAAATGACACCAGACACACTTGAGTCCATTTCTCAAGTTTTCAGCTATGTTTCATTAAGCTTTATAGTTTTAAAAGGAGTTTGACCCACAGATGATCATGTGGACAAACTAAAGGCCAGGAAAACAAGTCTGAACAATAAAAAGCTATGAAAAGAGCAGAAGACAGTAAAGTGGACACCGTAGTGGTGGAGGAAGACATGAAGGAGGGAATAAGTGACAACACACAAACACTGAGTTTGGTCAGACGCTCAGGTGCTTCAATCCCTGCTCTCCTCTTTTTATTTCCTCCTGTTTATTCTCTCCTTTTCTTCCTGCAGCTGATTCTTACGTCTGCTATGCGACCTGCCTTGTCCTCCTCTTCCTCCTCTTCCTCCTCCTCTCCCCCTTCCTCTAACCCCGCCTCCGCTCAGGTGAGCAGCCGAGCACATCACACTTCTCCTGTGTGCATGTGTGATTTTCAGTTGGCCGTTCGCTAACACCCCCGGTACTGTTGCATGACTGTCCAGCTTTCCGTTCTCACACATCAGTTTACAACACTCGCACATTCACCATTGACATTGATAGTTATTTTAGAAACAACAGGTTCTTGACTGTGGATTTTGCTGGACGACAGCTGTCGCGAGCCAACTTGATCAGCTGCAGGTAAATGATTAGAAACACCGTCCCAAAAAGTCAAACCTTTGCTTTACAAAGTAGCTCGAGACATGCCGCTTGCAGCCATGTAGCATAGCTTAGCACAAAGACTGGAAACAGGGGGAAACGGTTAGCCTGATCAGATGGTAACAAAATCCACCTACCAGCACCTCCTTCACTCTGAGCAGTAAGTTCCATTTCTCTTAGACTTGCAAAACCAGACCTGCTGCACACTTCGTGCCGCATCAGTGCTGGACACATCATCATTCTGGTATGGGGGTATAAGGGGGAATAACTCGTCCCCGGCGGCGTGAAGCTGAGGATGTTTTGGTGGAACATTTGCACGTGGGGACGCAAACCCTGGCGTTAAAATGGCTGAATCCACTCAAAAGAAAACACATAAAACAGTAAAATACAAATGCCGACTGTGATACGAGCAGGTCTGTCTCATTGCACTTCATCCCAATCTTTGTCAAAACTTTCCATTTTCAGGGTGGAGCTTGGAGGTTGTTGTTTGTTCCTGTGAGTCAGACTCACTTCAACATATAGAGAAATCCAAAGCTTGATAAACCTGCCATGCCTTGTTACGGTTGTAAGCCTATCATTGGACAGTCACTGTTTGGGGGAGGGGTTTAGCGGGCGGTCACTTCCTGCACACCTTGAATCAAAGCCTGAAAGTCAAAAGAGTTGTGTATGAGATCTAACCGAGCATCTTTCTGTCTCCCCTCTCCTGTCCAGCTCCAGAGTCTCACCCTGAGGCCTCCTCCCCCCGGGGCCCTCACCATCCCCCCCTCCCTCCGCCTCAAGCCCCCCTCCTCAGCCCCGCCTCCCCTCTCTCGCCCTCACGCCCCCCTCTTCCCTCCTCTCAGGCCGCGACCGCAGCCCAGCACCACGACAACCGAGAGCCCGACCACGCCCAGCCGCCACCTCTCCATCCCACCTCCAAGTAGGTCCCAGAGGGCAACCAGCACTGGGTGTGATGGCGGAGGGAGACTGTGCTTTATTCAACATGAGTAAACTGCTGAAATCTAGGTTTAGTTTACATTAATCTAGATTTAATGGCGAATATATCAACTGTAAAACTAGACAAAAACAGGTTTCTGAAAAGTGAGGGAGACACGTTCCTTCTCTTCCTTCTGGTGGAAATGATGCTCTTCTAGACAAGAACCACCAGCTATTAAGGCAGATAATGATTGATCTAGTTTTATTCAAGCAGAAAATGCTAAGGAGTTGGTTTGATGTACAGACAGACGTTTTGCCAGTGAGGTAACCTGACCCACTCGTATGATGACAGTTATTCACCTGGGTATTTGTGCTCTGAGTGATAATCAGTTCGTCAGTTTGTGCAGCAATTATCCATCATCCTAAAAAAAACAAGACAAAAAAAAATTGGAAAAGTGTCACCACAAGCTCTAAGAGCCCAACGTGACGTCTTTAAATGGCCTCTGTTGTCTTTTTGACCAACGATCCAAAACCCAGTGATGTTCTTTTGTATTTTTGGAGGCATTTTTCTTATTAACTGTAAAGACAGTAAAGAGTTGACAGGAGAAAGAGAGAAATGAACATTTTATCAACAAGGACGGATTCTAACAGAGCTCTTGTTTCCACAGTCATAAATTTTACAAGAACTACTTTAACATTTGTTCGCTGAGTTTATGAGGCTCCTTTTTCTCGCTCTGCTCTAAAAGGTCACGTCGGCGGGTTAATGCCCAGAGCAAACAAGTCTGGGGGTAATTATTCAGATGTGTGAGTTACTAACTTTCAAAGAGAAAACCTCATAAAGACAAGCTCTGAAAAAGCAGCAACAGGCATGAAATGAGCATGAAGAGAAAGCCAAGAAGCTGACAGCCAACTCCCTGAATCAGTTTCTCCATGGAGCCGTCAGTGAAGCCCCAGGTGTTTTAGTGCTGGTCTCAGAGCAGATCACAGAGGAGCAGCGGGGGTCTCATCTCTTCAACGCTGCAGGATCCACCTGTCGATGCATCTGTACAAACGGATGAGCTCTGGTCAGATCCACAGAACTTTAACATTTAGTCTAAAGCTGAAATCATCTATTAATCACCTTAGACATTAGTCTGCAATTTATTCTTCTGTCAAAAACGCCATATATTTATATATGTGGACGTTGAATATTTGGGGGGTTTGGACTGTTGGTCGGACAAAACACGACATTTAAAAACATCACTTTGTGCTGTGGTAAACTCTGTCAAGCATTTTTCACTATTTTATCATGTATAGACAACAAGCAATTAATTGATCATTTAAAACATTTATAAAAAATAAATGCTTAATAATATAAATAATGATGAATAATATAATGAGTGTTACTGAAATTTAACGACCACTGAGGTGCAAGACCCTGAACCCAGACTTCACCAGTAGAGCTGCTCAGGTCAGACTGGTTGTATTTAGTTTAATTTTACTAAGATAAGATACGATAAACCTTTATTCATGGGATGAAAATGAAATTCTAGCCTTGTCGAAGAAGTGATTATGAATAGTGTGATGTTAAAATGAACAAATACCACAAAGGAAAAAGATATTTCAGGCTTTGGATACACAAACAACACTGGTTAGTCGGACACATTCATTTTTCAGTCATTGCCAAGCTCTTTACAGACTCATATGCCAGTATGGTTGATGGTATTGGTCAATTTGAGCTGAATCTTCCAGCAATATGCAGCTGAATCAGGTGCTTCTCAGTTCACAGACAGCAAACCTCTGAAAAAAGGAAGTGGAACTCACTGACTGATTTGCAGCTTTTAATTGTGCAGACGAACATTTCAACACTGCTTCTCTTCTTGCAGCTCTTTACTCTCCAGTTCGAGCCGTCCCTCTGAGGCCCAGACTTCACTCTCCAAATGGTCACAGAGTGGCGTCACCGAGGCAAACCTCGCCCCTCCAGCCGATCGCTGCTGCTCCCGCCGGTCACTCCTCTCCCGTCAGCAGGTCGCTGGCTGGACTCAAGAGCTGTCCGTTGACTCAGACGTTGCTCGGGCCCAGCCAGTCCCAGCACAGCTCCTTACCTGTGACCAACCCCATGTCTGTTTCCTCCCATTTCGAGCGCTCGCCTTCTGCAGCGAGGCAGCTGCAAATCATCGCCCTTTCTTCGGGCCGCCAGCCGCAATCTGGCACGTACACCCACACTGTGCAGTCGACGCCTCCGATCGTAGAGTCGCCTGAGCTCTCCAGTCAATCAAAGAGGACGTCGAGCAGTGAAGACGCGCTTCCTCTTCCTCTAAACCCCGCATTGCCAAAAACCAGCTCCCCTATGCCCTCGCCTCCATCCCTCCTGAGTCCAGCATCCCCTCCGAGTCAGGCTGGTCCTCAAACACAAACTCTGACACAGAAAGGGGAGGTGAAGGAGAGCGAAGAGCAGCGAGACAGAGTACGAGGGGTGAGACAAGGAATCAGAGATGAGGGGAGTGTTGGTAAAGACCTGAAGGTGGAGAAAGAAGACCAAAGAGAGAAAGTGAAGGAGGACAAACCAAGGCTTTCCGCTGAGAAGGAAGGAAGCCTCGTCAGTCAGAAGGAACAGGAAGTTGAAACGGGGACAGAAGAAGAACAAATGGAAGTGACGGAGGAAGGTCAGAGCGACAGAGAGGGGGCCGAGAGAGGTGAGGAGAAAAAGATGGAGGAGGAAGAAGAAGGAGAGACCGCTATGGACCAGTCGGAGAACCCAACCAGTCAGATTCTCCATCAGTACCAGAACACAGATCCTATTCCAACACCTGACACCGTTAAAGACTCAGAACCAAAACCCATCCTGGGTCTCATTTCAGCCCCAGTCCCAGTCCAAACCCCAGCTCCAGTTCCAGCTCCAGTTCCAGCTCCAGTCCCAGTTCCAGTCCAAACCCCAGCTCCAGTCCAAACCCCAGCTCCAGTTCCAGCTCCAGTTCCAGCTCCAGTCCCAGCTCCAGTCCAAACCCCAGCTCCAGTCCAAACCCCAGCTCCAGTCCCAGAGGTCTCTGTCCAAAGTCAGAGGCTACCAGAGTCTCATCGGGAGCTCCAGCCGGTCAGCCAGGAGGACTTCTGCGAGAACATGTCAACACAGTCTGACAACCAGTCAGGTACCTTCAACATCTGTACACCTGACTCAAAGTGCATGTTTTACCAACATGAATAGAGATCAGTCATATTTACAGCAGTGTCGACTGTCTTCTGAAGTGTGCCATTAGCTTTTATATTGACTTCCCAGGCAGTCACTGACCTGAGATTTGAAACTTTTGACATCTATCATACGTCCAATGCCGGAATTACTTGGTTGTTACATGGTTGTAAGCCGACCCCACTTTAAAATTATGTTGCAGTGTACAACATCCCTTCTCTTTCTGTCACAGAAGGAAAGAAAGAGAGACTGCAGGGAACAGGTCGTATCTGTGATAAAGCTGTTTGGTTGCTTTAAAGTACAAAGCAAGATTATTTTCCAGCACAAAACAAAAAAAGGCCTCTGCTCTCCTGCAAAACTCCTCAAAATGTTGCTCCCAGTGGAGACACCCTCTTCGCAACAAAAAGCAACAGAGTCAATGTGACATGTGGACAAAAGTTTAAGACTTCAGAAATGTCACTGGAGCAGGAAAGAGGAATAAAAATCAAGCCTCCAGTCAAAACTGCTTTCAGTTCTGTTTTCATGTTTTTACAGGGTGTTGAACTGGCACATCAGGTGAGGTTACAGACTCGGTTCTCTGCTCACTGAGAAATGTTGATTAGTTTGTCAGGTCACCTACTACACCACATGGCCAAATGTATGTGGACAGTATGTGGGAAGTCTTTCCTCCACATGTTGGACCTGCTGCAGGGATTTGATCTGATTCAGACTCCAGAGCATCAGTGAGGCCTGGTTCAGAGTCCAGTCCACTTCATCCCAGAGGTGCTGGATGGGGTCGAGATCAGGACTCTGAACAGTCAAGATCTTCCACATCAAACTGGGGGAATTATTTCTTGATGGAGCTGCTTTGTGCACATTGTCATATAAAACATAAGAAAGAGATTTCTAACTGCACTAACTCTGATCACTTTTCTTTGCTCCTCCCAGCGTTATCCAGCCTCTCCTCTCAGTCTCCCCCCTCCTCACCCTTCATCACCCCCTCGGCAGAAAACCCTCCTCCCCTCCTCCCCGCTCAGACCGCCCACCCGACCGACCTCAGCCTATCACAGCACGAGACGGAGAAGGTCGACCAAGCGGTCGCAGGCGAATCTCAGCACCTGGCTGAGACCGAAACAGAGACGGAGCCCCTCGGCCAATCTGAAGACGAGTCCGAGAGCTTCAGCCAATCGCTGAGCAGCCCCTGGGAGCCAAGGGCGTGGCCTGAGGGACGACAGGTTCTGACTCACCTGGTGGAAGGATTCGTCATCCAGGAGGGGCTCCAACCGTTTCCTGTACGGACACACACACACACACACACTGTTGCATTCACTGTGTGACTGTAATTCAAAAGCCAGACTACAGTTACAAAACATTTCTGTCGAGTGGAGTTAGGTCTTTTTTTGAGGTTTGAATTTGAATATGACTCTATTTACACTTCTACATTTTCCAAAAGTCGTAATCTGACCTTTGTAAAACGTTTACAAACTGTCTCAGATTTCTCACATTAGTGTCTGAGCTACAGATCGTTACCTTACCCACAGTACCTTTTTATCGTGCAGGTGAACCGCTCGTCCCTGCTGGTTCCAGAGCAGGTGACCAAACCACAGGAAGTGAACGGGACCAATGGGAAAGCAGCCTTGCCTGTGACGGACACAGTAAAAGAATCTGAGCACTCCACTGATTCAGAGCAGGAGGAGGAGGCAGGAGACACAGACGACCCCGGGAACAGTAAGAGTCTCTTAGAGCTACTTGGTGTATAAACTGTGAAACTGTAGCTGATGACGAGAGAGGAAGGGAAGTGTTGCCTGTTTGCACCTACACTCACTACTATTCTCTAAGCTAAACCACTCACCTCAGTAACATTTGTCATTTTAAGTAATGGACTGTCAAACGGTATCATCAACGATGTGTCATCAAAGTAAAGTCAAATGAAAAAAAAATGGAGTGTCCTTTGTACATGATGAGTCTGAATGATCAAAAAGGACTAGAAACAGATAGGACTTGTTCATTTCTCCCACTGCTTAAACAAATAAATGAATCAACTGATTGTTTGGTCATTAAAATGTAAGAAAACTCTTTCAAGAGTAACTTAAAGTCTGGTTTTTGCTGACCTCCAGAGGTGCAACTTCTCACCTTGCTGCTGTGACGTACAGGTGTACCCCAGGGCCATGTGACGTCACCTTTAGGTTTCTGACCTAACTCAACCTCACACTCACGTCAGAGGTGAAACCAGTTTGAAACCTTCAACCAGAGAAGGCAGCAACATTCTGCTTTTTAAATTTGGTGTTAAGTTATTCATTAAAAAAAACAGCAACAATTAGACCCGTTTTTTTGCATCTAGTCATACTAAGTTGAAAACTTGAACTCATCTGGTGTCACTGGTTGATCCCCTTTCTACTAAATATCTAATGACCTGGGTGGCCAACAATCATGAACACATTTTTCTCTGTTGCAGCTCCAGTTTGTATATTTTTAGAAAAAAGATGAACATCTTTTGCAGCTTTAACCGCTCTGAACAAAACGCAGTCGACCACGAGTGTGTTTGTCTCACACATACAGGGTCGGCCCACAGGGACAGGGCAGTGCTGCACTGCCAGTTCTGCGGGAAGAGGGGCCACGCGCACAACTTCATGCGGTCCAAGCGCTTCTGCTCCACTTCCTGTGCACGCGGGTGAGACCCTGCTCATAAAACAAGAGCAGCTTTTGTACTGTGTGACCTTCAGACACTGTTTCTGACAGGCAGCAGTGTTTGAGGGGTGTCGCTGTCGCAGCAGCAGCGCTGACAGGATGTGGTGTGTGGCTGTGTAGAAACACACACAGGTGTTAAAAACAGATATGAGTGTGAATCAAAGCAGCAGAACAAGGAAACACACCACGTCTCTCTCTGTGTCTCTCTGTGTCTCTCCGCTCTTCTTCTGCCTCCTTTTATCTCTGGCAGGTTTAACGTTCGTCTGACGAAGCGCCTGCGAGCTCTCAGTGCAGGCAGCCGGTCAGAGAGGCCCCGCCCAGCCCTGAACAGGGCGGAGTCAGTTCCTGGAAAACCTCTGTTACTGCGACTGGTAGGGACACTGAACTAACCGCCAGTTTAAAACACTGTACACTTTCAAATCACTCACTACATGAACGACTGGAGTTAACTTGAGTGAACATAAGTGACCTAACTTTTCTTTCCAGAAATACAAATACTGAACTTTATGTGAGTTGTTTTTATGATTAATAGTCTCAAAATTAGAAAAAAAAATAGTGAGAAATGTTTGTCTTCGGACCCAATCTGAAACAGACCTGTTGAAAACCTCTCCCAAGCCACGTCGTTAAAAAAAGTGACCTCATCCGAAAAGACTTATTCGAGAGAGAACGCCAACACCAACTGAGTGTTGTGTAATTCAGTTCGGTCCGGTTGAGTAAATGTACAATATATATATTCAATTCACAATGATTGGAAACGCAGAAAAGCAGTAAACCCTCACATTTGAAAAAGACTTTTAACTGCATCTCCTCGTCGTCATCATTGGATGGAGTTTGCATGACAATAAGTAAGATCCGTCCTCTGAGGAAGACCAGGAGATGCAGTCGAGAGCTAGAAAAAAAAAAGATTTTGACTAATGATTTTTTTTGTGACACTCAAAATTGTAGATGAATTTTCTGCCGATTGTTAATCAATTAAAACATGTTAGCGCTGTAACATTTCACCTGTGAACACACGCTCTCATGCATCATGCTGACATGAGAACGTTTACCATGTAATGTTTAGCATGTTGTCGTGTCTTTCTAACATGTTAACACGCTTCTATGTTGAACTGAACTGAAACCCAAACGTGTCCCCAGACTGTTACACACCAACCTGCTGAAGACTTGAAAGTTTCCTTCACAGATTCACAGCAGTGGATCAATCCTCATTTCACAATATAAAAGTTGTCAAAACATCCACAGAAGCTTCTTCAACTCCTCCTGCAGTAAAGTCAACTTCTCTGTGTCCACCTGTTACCAAACTACAGCTAATTACACTGATGACATCACAGGTGTTAACCAGCACCAGTGACTTATGGGATGTGGAGTTTTGGAGGTTGGATCTGAAGCCTCACGGAAAATACAGATTTCAGAAAGAGGTGGAGCTGAGCTGCGATGAGACCGAGGCATCGAGCAAACCTGCTGCTCCATCAGCTTTTGCATCTTCAGTAATTCAATGAAAAACATAAAACACTTGATTTCAGTTTGACTTTTCTTGTTTGGGCCAACAAACAAATATAGGATGAATTAGATTCCCACCAGAATTGTATTCCTTGAATTATAGAGAGGAACAGCATGCAGGTCATGATGAGAAAGATCATTAACAGGCAGTATAATTGGACAGTTAATTAAATAAATACAATTTTTAAAAAATTAATAATTGGCCAAAATTTGAGATTCAAGTTTTGGTGTCTGTATATTTTGTGGGAACTTGAAGTCATGATCTCTGTATTTCTAAAATCCAAACTATGGGCCAGATTCTAAAAGGTGAAATAAGCGAATAAAGTTTTTTTTGTTTTTATTGACTTTCATGCAGTTGAAAGTTTCCGATAGCGACCCCTAGTGGTCGTCAGGGAACTGTATCATTATCACTCAGCTGTGGTGCTTTGAAAGTTTCCATCTCAGGTTTTTCCCAGAAAGTCTACTTAGTGAGGGCAGGTTTATTGAGTGGTGGAAAGTAACTAAGTACATTTACTCAGGTACTGTACTTAAGTACTAATTCGAGATGCTTGTACTTTTATTTCAATGATAATTGGATCTATGATATCAGTAGATCAACAGGGCCGATGTTCTGCAAAACAAGTACTTTTACTTTTAATACTTAAAGTATATTTAGCTGATGACTTTTACTTCAGAAGGATTTTACTTGTATTGATGCCACATTAATTTAGACTTTTAATAAATAAACATGTGAGCAAGCTGGATCCTCAAGTATTAAAGTAATGGAGGATGAACTCACCTGTCTTCTTCACTGACATCTTCTCTCCATGACTCCCTGTTTTCTCGCGACTCTTTGCAGCCTCGTGATCTCTGGAGTGCCGGTCGGCGAGAGAAGGAGGGAAAGGAGAAGGCAGCGGCGGCAGAAGAGGACGAGGAGGAGGAGGAGGAGGAGGAAGACATGGAGGGAGGAGGGGAGGAGGAAGACGATGACGGTGGCGAGGAGGATCCTGCTGTTGCCATGACAGCCAGGATGGAGCGCCGGGCGGCCCGGAGAGCGAGGAGGGCATCTGCACCCGCCTTGACCACCTCCACACCCACAACCACGTTCAAGCCCGCCCCCTCCCAGTGGAGCGTGGAGGAGGTGACTGCCTTCATACACACACTGCCAGGTAAACTTCAACTGGTCTCCACGAGAGGAGATATTAGACAAACAGCTCACATGTGGAGCTTCTCCTTGGACGCCATTCAGCTCCTTCAGACCTGGCAGCCTCTGTTAAAAGAGTCAGTTGATTTATTCAAACACTCAAGGCTCGTAATCGTCAGCAGATGACGGGGGCTCGTGCACAGCTTCTCCATCACCCCTCATCCAATTAAGTGTTTCGCAAAATGCTGAAATTAACCGCAGGGTGAGGTAACATGCAGACTTTTAACCACCAACTGTCATGAGTAACATCTCTGAGAAACATCTGGAGGAAAAACAGTGAAACACAAATCTGTAAATATCTGCAAGTTCACATGAGAAACAGGATTTTATTATGAACAATGTTAAAAGTTTTAGGAGGCTTCTTAGTTTAATTACAAACATTAATGTGTTTTGCTAAACCTGCGTCACTTTGACATTTACTTTACATTTAGAATGAAGTACATAATGTTTTAAAAGCATTAGACTCCAAATGACGGATCTGAGCTGAACAGGCCAACAACTGTTTCATTTCAAAACTCCTCCAAACCAAATCCCTGTCCTGCTCTCAAGCCATAGAAGGACCCAACTGAGCATGCTCCATAGGCCCAAAAATGCAAACACCCATGGGTGACTCAAAACATGTTTTTTGCCCAGTGAGCAACTTTCATAGGAATGAGTGAGGTGCCATCTTGGAATGTGGTTGTTGCTCCAAGCTGAGAAATGCAACCTTCTTTTGGAGGATCCCACAGTCCACTGTGCGCCAGTCAGCTGAGAGAGACTGAATCTTCAGGTCTTTGTTAATATGTGAAGACAGGACATGTGAGATGGTTATTTTATCACTAGGCCTCAATACTTTTGATGTTGTACCCAGATGTGTAGCATCAAAAATGTCAAGTAAAATTGGCAAAAAGTGTCAAATTCACAGGCCTGTTTACTTATAATTCAATCAGCTGATTTAATTTTAGTATTTTGATTTACTGTATTTTGTCAAGACAAAGTTTTTTGTGGCCGCTTGTGTTCAGACATTTAACGTCTAACAACTTTGGCTTAATTTGTTAAATTAGAAATGTCATAAAAAACATGTTGATATTCCTCAAGGTGAGATATTAAAAAATGATCTGGTATTTTATTGGCTCAGGAAACTGTCAATCACAGGTAAAGTGTTGATGTCCCTTCATGTGACCCTTGACCAGAAGAAGCAGTTTAGAAGATGGATATTTGTTTTCCGCTTCAGTCCAGAACTCATCTCAAACCGTGTCTTTGTGTCGTCGTGTCTCAGGCTGCAGTGACGTGGCGGAGGCTTTCCGGCTGCAGGAGATCGACGGCCAGGCCCTGCTGCTGCTGACCGAGGACCATCTGATGACCAGCATGAACATCAAACTGGGGCCGGCTCTCAAGATCTGTGCTCACATCAACTCGCTGAAAAACCAGTGAGAGCAAAAACAGAGAGAGTCGGGACGGGACGTCGAAGGAAAACAGGCAATAAGAGCTGAAAACAGAGAAGTTAAAGACGAGGAAGGTTTCGAAAAACAAAAGCTGACACCAAGGATGACAGAACAAAGTCACAAAAAGAGATTCATGGTAATTTATGAGATTATAAATCGAGGTGTGGCCTTAGGAGACGGGTTGAGCATGGAGATACACCAGAAGAAATTTCATCCGTGTTGGGCTCTCTGACTGTAGCAGGACGCCGAGGGGTTTTTGTATCTTTGTGTACATTTTACATGCCGCTGGAGAGTGTACATTTGAAGCTATTTCATGAAGGATTTTGAACATTTAATATATAAAATTTGTCTATTTAGTTTTTTTAGAACGTGACGTCAATGACAAATCTATCCAGTAGCTAACATAACCAGTGTGTGTAAAAAAAAACATAATAATAACGATACGTAGACTTTGTAAGTGATTAATGAAAGTTTAATGTTTTATATCACTATATTCTGGACAAAAACATGTCTGTGGATTAAAAAAAAGTCACTATCAGGGTAGAGACTGGTGTCTTTAATCGTCACATTTTTATGGTATCCTGCTTGAAATTATTTAATAAATGAATAATTAATCAGAACTGTTGGTTGAACTTTTTGTTTGAAGAGAAACGAGGTTTGAAGGTGTTTTTAGCTGAGGATGTCACCAGCAGAGGGCACCACTGAGACAGGTGAGGGACACCTAAAGACAAGTCTGTGTTTTATAAACCAAACTGATTTGAATTCATGTCACTCTCTCTCTCTCTCTGTGCCCTGTCTGTCTGTCTGTCTCTCCCTGTCTGTCTCCTCTCTGCTCTGCCTCTCTCTCTGCCCTGTCTGTCTCTCTCTCCCTGTCTCTCTGCCCTGCCTGTCTGTGTGTGTGTCTTCAGGTCTGGTTTGGGTTAGTCTCTCTCCCTCTGGGTTCTGATTGGCCCTCAGTTTGGGCTGCAGGTCTGTTTTTCACCACACCCGATGATAAATCTCATTTTTCTGCGGATCATCCAGCAGCTCTGAACAACAGCAGGACGACTTTTCACTGTCAACACATTTTTAAAGGATTTGGATCTAAAATATTTATTTTAATCAGATTCTGGAAAACTACATTAATGCAGTTCAACTTTTCAACCTGTTTAAACTGAGGACCAAACTCTGAACTTTTTGAATCTTTTTCCAGTCCTGGTGGGAACTTTCATTTTTTCAGTCTCTGGAACAATAAACGGGGCTTTTTCGTTCACACAGCTGCAGGAGAGAAACAACACATCTGACTCTGAGATCCATGGCGCGCATGTGCAGACAGCTGAGCGGCAGCGCCGCCAGCTGCGCGGGCTGGGTCGGCATCATCGTCGCCACGGCGACCAACGACTGGGTCCGGATCTGCGACTACACGGTGGCCACGTGCGTCCGCATGGACGAGCTGGGCTCCAGAGGCCTGTGGGCAGAGTGCGTCATCTCCCCGGCCCTCTACCACTGTGTGGCGCTAAACCAGATCCTCACCCTGCCAGGTGAGGGGGGGGGCAGGTTAGAGAGGGAGAGAGAGACATCAGATATAATAGTGAAACACTGATACTTTGATTTGAATCCAGGACTCACCTGTTGTTTCACCGTGTGATGTGTGTACATTTACTTCAGTAAATGATTTGAGTACTTCTTCCTCCAGTAACTGTGTGTGTGTGTGTGTGTGTGTGCATTGTTGACTGTAAATGTCTATGTGAGAGTGCCAGAGGTGAACAAATGCATGCTTCACTTATAAAGTTAGAAAACTGTCTCTCTCTCTCTCTCTCTCTCTCTCTTTCCCTGTCTCCCTCTCCCTCCTCCTGTCTCTCTCTCTCTTCCTGTCTCCCTCTCTCTCCGCCTGTCTCTCTCTCTCTCTCTCTCTCTCTGCCTGCCTGTCTCTCTCTCTCTCTCTCTCTCCACCTGTCTCTCTCTGCCTGCCTGCCTGTCTCTCTCTCTCTCAGCTCACGTCCAGACGTCTCGTGCTCTGATGATCTGTGCCTGTATTCTCGGTCTTCCCGCCATGTTGCTGGTTCTCATGTCGATGCCGTGCGTCAGGCTGCAGAACGACACCTCGGCCATCAAGCAGCGCCGCGCCCGGGTGGGGGGCTTCCTGTTCATCCTCATGGGTGAGGACACCTGCCAACACACACACACACACACACACAGAGAGAGAGACAGGACGGTTGTTTTGGTTCTAGGGGACAGCAGTTCTTGGATGCAGGGTGCTCGGGTCTCTCCCAGCTGCTGCAGGCGGGTGGAAGGAGGGTCAGGGTTTGTCGGAGCAGGCCTCATCCTGATCATCTGTCACACTGCTGCTTCCTGTGGGAACAGACAGGTGCTTCCTGTCAGCAGACAGCCGGGTGGACACAGACACCGTGCACCCGGTGTACTCTGGACGGTGGATCCACGTCCACATGTTATTTCAAGTCAAACGTTTCGCTCTTTGTCCTGTGGTTTCAACGCCTCCTCCGTCTCTTCCAGCGCTGTGTGGCATCATATCGACGGTGTGGTTCCCCATCGGCGCTCACCAGAGCGAGGGCCTCATGTCGTTCGGCTTCTCCCTGTACTCCGGCTGGGTCGGCTCCGCCCTCTGTCTCCTGGGCGGCTCCGTCATCCTGTGTTGTCACGGCACCGACCCCAGGACCCCCAGCAGGGAGAACAGCTTCTACTACTCCCGGCAGGGGGGCACGGCCGTGCCGCTGGACCCCCCCGCCAACCACGCCAAGAGTGCCCGGGTGTGAAGGTGGTGTGTCGCTCATTTCACAGCCTGTGGATCTTTACCCAGTCTGTCTGCTTCTCTTTCTACATTTGCACCAACTGATCATGTAGCTCCTTGAAAACAGCACGCTGCCTGTATGTACTGATGATCTGCCATTTTACAACTTGTGACTTTAATGTTCCTTTAATGATTATTATACTTTGAATAGCATGAAGACAAAATATGAGCTGAAGTACACAGAATTCAATGTTTTTGTTGAGCAAAGACTCTCTCTCATTTAATCCCACACAAATAGGTTGTTTTATGTTCCAATGACTGTTTTCAATTTTCTACTTCATATAATCAACTATGTACCTGTATTGTAAGATTTCTGACTGGTGCTACAAATAATAAAAGTTTTTAAATAATTAAGAGACTCAGATAAATCATTTCACTCAAAATAAGACATTTATTCCTGGAACAAGAGAAAATACATCCTCATTTACACACATGAACACAATCTGCTGCTGCAGACACTAAATACAGCTGTAAACACCTTCCACTCACACAACAGAAACAAATGCACAAGTGACGTCCAGGGCTTCAGAACGCCGCCGTGACGGCCATGAAACTGAAATCCTTGGGGCTGATGCTCAATGAAGAAATCTGAGTTTTAACTAAAACAACCTTTTTATTCTGGTGACTGATCTCGTTTTCATTGGTTAAGATAAACCTCAGTGGGCGGAACCAAAGAACCACAGTTTTTCTGGAGAGTTAAGAAGAGGAAGCCACACTGACTTCCAAGGCTGTGAATGAAAAACAAACTATCACCAGAGGTCCAGCTTTGCCTTTCAGGTTACTAACAAGTCTGTGGTTCCACCTACTGAGGTTTAACTCAATCACAGAGAGTCTGTCTCCACAGAAAACCTGCTGGAGGTGACATCCGATAAGAAGCGGTCACTCCACGTGGAGACGCTTTCTAATGCCAGGGGTGAACTGACGGACAGACTCTCCGCGGGTGATCGGATCATCCAATGTCGACTTCACACTACAGGATTGCGGCCCTGATGTTTTGCTTTTTGGAAATCTCAGACAAAAGCCCGGATCAGAGGAAAATCGCAGTTCGCTCACAACTACTATGTGTGAACTGTTCAAAGACGCGATCCGAGAGCTCGCAGACTCCTGACAGATATCAAGCAGGCTAAAGGTCTGGTTGGGTCGGAGAAGTTTTCTATCGCACAAAGGTAAGAACCAGGACGCAGCACAGGTGCTGGTGGAGATTCATGTTACGGTCGAGTTGTTGGTGTGTGAAAAGGCGGGTTCAGACACCACAATGACTGAAGCTTCTGCCTCATTCTGTGATGGGAGGTGTCCATCATTCCTATACCAGGTTTCCACACTGAGCAGACAAAGGCAGGGGTTCACTGCTAAATATGGAAATAAACTGCTGTGATTGGACTGTGCTTGTCTTGGAGATGATTTGATTTAGCGTCTCATGTCAAAGGCACAAAGTTTTCTTCATTCTGTCATTATTTCAGATCTTTTCAGTTCGGAGCAGGAAACGTCCTCCACTCAGTCGTCCTCTTCTCCCACATCAAAGCCATGGTTGGTCCTTCCTCTGGACCTGCCGCCTCTGCTCGTATACTGGCCTCCCGGTCCCGACTGGTACCCATACTGGTCACCGTCATCCTCATACTGGCTCTCATGCTGCTGTCCATCTGGGTCGTCGTAATGGTTCTGCTGCTGGTGGCTGTGTCCCCTCTCCTCCGGGGCAGACCAGCCCTGGTAGGGTCCCTCGTCCTGCTCCTGGGGGTAGAGGTTGTCATCGGGGGAGAAGGTGTCGTCCAGGTGGTCCTCGTATCGCTGGTAGGAGCTGGCGTGCGCCTGCTGCTCCCGGGCGTTCAGCTCCAGCGTGCTGTGCCACACGCCATAACAACCATAGATCAGCAAACCTGAGGACACACAGACGGTAAGTGTTAAATCCAGAACGTCAGAGAGCAGGTAGAGACGTCAGGCTGAGAAACTGTCCAGCCGGGAGGTTTTATCAAGCTTCATGAATTCCAGAAGGTGAAACTCATCCTGCTCACTTCGTCATCTGTCGACCAACTGCAGATCTAACGCAGATCAAAGTCTGGATGTACAGTATGTTTTTCTCTCTGCTCTACCTCAATAAAATGAAAGAAGAAGACCCGTCATCCAGATCCAACTTTCTGCTTTCTATGTTTACATTTTCTTGTTATCATTCTTTAATCTGCACCATGTGTGAGAAGGTTTTTTCGACATCTCCTATTTGCCTTTTAGCCACATACATCCAGTAAACTGATCCATCACTTTGGCCCAAAAAGAAATACCTTAATTACTATGAGATGAATCCTGCTGACTTTGGTGATCCCCTGACTTTCCCTCTAGCGCCACCAGCATTTGTGATTTTTAGTAACATGTCTCTACAACTATCAGATGGATTGAAATGAACATATTCACGTCTCCTTCAGGACGGACTGTAAAAACTTTGTTGATCCCTTAACTTTTCATGCAGCACCATCATCAGGTCAAAATTTTAAAAACCTGCACAACTGACGACCTTCCCATCGGCCTCAACTATACTTTGTGTTCAGTGCTAATAGATGTTAGCATGCTAATATACTAAAGGTAGAAAGTGAACATGATAAACATCTGCTCAAAATCAGCATCAACAAATCCTTGTCATTGTGAACATGTTGATGTTTGCATTTATCTCAAAGCACCACACCTTCGTACAGCCTCACTGACATGACTGTCGACTGTCAGTCTTCAAATCTGATATTTATTTATTTATGGACTAAACAGCTGTTCTAGCCAAAAATATGACAGAAAAAAGACAAAGTTTGTGAATGAGCACATATGAGTTCACAGTATTATGTGTGTGTGCTGACATGAAAACACAACTGTTGGTGCATCTGAAACTGAAGTTTGGTTGCTCCATCACATCATTTAGAATGAATGGCAGCATGATGAGTCCTGGTGTCTCAAACTGTGCAAAAATCAATGGAAAGAACTTAAAGAACAAAGGAGCCTATATGACAGACACAAACTAAAAATAAGCACCGCTGCAACTTATGGAGCAGCTCAAACCATATGACAAAACAGATGTATGGGCCTTATGTTTGATCCTAAATTCTCCTGAGTGGATTTTTTTGTAATTCAACATAATTTATCATCTTTGAGGTCCTTTTGTATGCAAATAAAAATCCTTGTAAATTACCCAGAATCATCACAGACAGACTGAATTTAAGCATCATGAACGCACATTTGTCAAAATTAAGTAAAAGCATCTTGCAGGCGGAGAAGCATCAAAGTCAAACGAGCTGATTAAACTTAACTAGTCTGACCACGCACAAAAATGTTATGATGATAAAACTTGTGTTTGCATTTTGTTGCACTGATTTTCTCATGTTCATTAAAATCCATAATGAAGAACGTGTCGTCTCACCTATGAAGCACCAGACAGTGAACCTGGCCCAGGTGAGTGGAGACAGTTTAAGCATGAGGTAGCTGTTGACCAATATGGCTGCCGCAGGGACAAAGGGCACACAGGGCGCCATGTAGGGGAGTCTCCTCCCACTCTCCGGCTGCTGGAGAATCAGAATTAAAAGCTTCGCCAAGGACGCCGCCATCAGTGTGGCCATGAGGCCTGAAAACACCGCCCCGGCACCGGTTCCCTGCTCAACGCCAAATATAACAGTGGACCACAGGAGGAAGGACGTGAGGAAGAGGAGGAGGGTGCATCGGGTCACCGTGCGGCCGGTGGCAGGGGTGGGCCGGGCCGACGCGTCGGGCATTCCCAGCCGCAGCCGCAGGGTGTAGTAGTGACCGCCCAGGAGTCTTTTCAGCAACGAGGCATGGCCTGTGTGGAAATCAGAGCCGTCGCCCTCTCCCTCAGCCCGGCCAGCGTGGTAGGATGACGATCCGTCCCCGTCCGAGTCTCCTATCAGCACCTGGTCGTCCTTGGTGGGGACAGGCCCGTCGTCCTGGTGCTTCAGCCCGTCCACGTCCTCCCCGGAGTTAAACTGGTGTGTGTCGATCTGATCGTCAGGCTGGTAGCGCAGTAAGAGCACACACACGCTGACCAGAGTGTAGGCCAGCAGGGTGCCGATGGACATCATCTCGATCAGGTCTCTGAGGCTCACCAGCAGGGCGAGGATGGCCGCGAGGCTCCCCGACACCACACACGCCACCGCGGGAGTGTGCGTGAGCGCAGACACGTGTGATAAGAACCTGCACACACACGAATCAGAGAGTTAACCAGGAGCCTTCATCCGAACTGTCTGTGTGTGTTTGTGTCCTGAGGCTCCTGACCTGAACAGCAGTCCGTCCCGGGCCATGGCGTAGATCACTCTGGGCATGGGGAACAAAGAGCCCAACAGAGAGACGGTGAGTCCGGCGATGGAGCCCACAGCCACCGTGTACTTCCCCCACAGGAAGCCGTGCACCGCAAACATCTCCATGAGAGGAGCTGAGCCGTCAATCAGGTTGTAGGGAACCATGAGAGTCAGGATCACACTCACCTGTAGAGAGGAAAGGTGGGGGGGGTGGACAGATGGGACCATATTATTGGGCCACCCATTTTGAAGTGAGTGGAGGAGACTTTACATAGGAATTAAATGGAATTGGTTTTTATCTGGGGTTTTTTTTTAAAATAATTTGTTAATTTGCTGTGTGAAACATTTTGTAATGTGGGTTTTAAAAAGTGCAATATAGATAAACATTCTTACTATCATCATTATATAAATCTGTATGATTGCAGCTGTGTTTGCTTGATTGACAGGTCAACCAGCCAATCATAAACCAAATCAAGCTCTTGTGGTTTCTCTCTGGACTCATCCGTTCAGCCCAGGCATGTTTGGATTTTTACCTTCAGAAACCAACATTTGCCATCACAGAAGCTGCACGTGTGTTTGTCTGCCGTCTGAGGTTGTGACAAAAAGGGGGCAGGCCACATTTTCATCAAAATGATTTGGAGAAAAAGACAGATTTAACAATCCGCACTAAGCAGCGGCTGACCGAGAGGAATGTTTTCGATTACTTGTCACATGCACGTCCCTGTACTGACCGACACGTAGGCGGTGAGGCAGGTCACCAGTGAGGCCGTGATGGCGTACGGGATGGAGGTGTTTGGGTTTTTCGCCTCCTCTCCTGTGGTTGCGATGATGTCGAAGCCGATGAAGGCGTAGAAGCAAGTCGCTGCTCCTTGCATCACCTGCTCAGCAACAAGAGATCACTTATTTCCTTCACAGTCAGTTTGTGGATTTGAACAAGTGACCGTGAACCAGTTCGAGATCTCACCCCTGACCAGCCGTAGGGCAGGAACCTGCCGCTCTCCCAGTTGCTGGCAGAAAGGAAGAAGAGTCCGGCGATGATCATGAAGACCCAGACCACCAGGTTGACCACGTTGAGGACGTTGTTGAAACCCACTGAGTTACGCACACCGAGAGCAACGATCACTGTGACCAGCAGGGCGATAAACAGGGCCAGCAGGTCAGGGTACGTGTCCTCACCCTTACCTGAGACGAACAGAGACACAGCAGCCTTTGAATAGAAATATTTCATCGATTTGGATGGATTGCCATGAAATTTGCCTTGTTGCAGTGATGTAACTGGACTCCAGGACACTGTGACATCATTACAGGCTCAGCAGAGCACATCTCTGACCAGCCACACCTCTGCAAGGAAAATCCACTCATTCTTCCCTTTACACCAAAATGTTCTCGTTTTTGTCTAAACATGCAAGTTGAAGCTGGACCAGGATGTTAATTTGTTCTTTAATGAGCTGAGAAATGACACAGGTACGGCTCACACTGACCGAGTCCTCTGAGTGTGCCCAGGTGTGTTATCATGTAGTTACTGATGCTGTGATTGGCCAGCGAGTCGAACATGCTGCTGAGAGCTGACGCCCCCGCTGCTGTGCCAATCAGATACTCCAGGATCAGATTCCAGCCAATGAAAAATGCCACAAACTCCCCGACTGTCACGTAGCTGTAGGTGTAGGCCGAGCCGGTCGTCTTGGGGACCCGGACACCAAACTCTGCGTAGCACACACCTTGAGAAACAAATACAAAAATACACACATATACACAGACACCGTTTCAATCTATGACATTCAGTAGATTTTTTGTGATCAGGGTTTGTCATTTCAGTTCATGTCATTTTTAAACTTTAAG